>JAWQEG010003853.1:0-68093 GCA_033782935.1 Petrolisthes cinctipes | reverse complement strand
GAATTCGTGCAATTTTTACTTGTGGGTCTTCCTTGTGTGCTAAAAAAATAATATACCACCGCTATGATCTTTTTATTTTTATTTATTATTATTATTATTGTTATGTATGTATGTATGAATGTATACAACTATCCTGACTATATCTCTGAACTATCAATCATCATCTATCCATATTACGACACATAGATGATGATGATAATGATAATGATAATTGACCTCTGTTTAATTAAAAAAGTTATCTCAGTTATTATGAGGCAGTAATGATCCTCGTTGACTCGATAATTACTATAGTGTACAGTCGTGGTGTAAAGTTCATGTCCCAGTATCATACTAAAAAATATAATCATACAACAACAACAACACCTTACGTCGACTTAATTAACTCCCTCAATTATTATTATTATTATTATGAGGTGCTACAAAATCATACACGTGTTGTTCTTTATTACCAAGATATTTACGACGATGGAAGGAAAGTATGGGTGGATATTTGATTGTCTCTCTGTATATATTACACAAAAGTCAATCATACTGCTAATCAAAGTTGGTGATGTGACACTTGTATACATCCACCTCAGATACATGCATACACTCATACATAGTTACATACATACATACATACATACATAGTTACATACATACATACACTCATACATACTATACATATACATACATACTTACACTCATACATACTATACATATACTGTACATACATACATACATACACTCATACATACTATACATATACTGTACATACATACATACACTCATACATACTATACATATACATACATACATACACTCATACATACTATAAATACATACATACATACATACACTCATAAATACATACATACATAAATACATACATACATACATTCATACACTCATAAATACATACATACATACATACTCATACATACTATACACAGTTACATACATACATACATACATACATACATACTATAAACACATACATACATACATACAAAGATTTCGTTGGTATCCGAGGTGTGTATGTGCGTATGTGTGTATGTGCGTGTAAGACAACTTTATACCACGACTGTACATTGATTTTAATTAGTAATATGGAAATGGCTTCAACAGGGAGAGGGGAAAGAAGGTGAGAGATTATTATTATTTTTTTCCCTATACTTTTTTTCCTCTGTGCTTCTTAACACACACACACACAGACAAGAATTAAACACACACCACACACACATGAAGACATACAGACACACACACATACAGAAAGACACACACACACACACACACACACACATACACACAGAAAGACATACAGACAGACAAGTACACACACACACACACACACACACAGAAAGACATACAGGACAGACAAGTACACACACACACACACACACACACACACACACAGAAAGACATACAGACAGATTAGAGCACACACACACACACAGAAAGTTATACAGACAGACAGACATAAATACACACACACACAGCCACACACACACACACAGAAAGACGTACAGACAGACAAGAACACACACACACACACACACACACACCACACACACACACACTCTCTCTCTCTCTCTCTCTCTCTCTCTCTCTCCTCTCTCTCTCTCTCTCTCTCTCTCTCTCTCTCTCTCTCTCTCTCTCTCTCTCTCTCTCTCTCTCTCTCTCTCTCTCTCTCTCTCTCTCGTAAGCCCCCAACAAATTACCCTTCTTAAATATAAACTAAATTTCTTCTATTACCAAGTTAACCTCTGTGCTCATTATGCTACTCGTGTGTGTGTGTGTGTGTCATTCTGTGTGTGTGTATGTAGTGATGTCTGTCTTTGTTTGCATGTCATTTTGTGTGTGTGTATGTGTGTGTTACTGTGTGTGTGTGTGTGTCTTTTTGCATGTCTTTCTGTGTGTGTGTGTGTGTGTGTGTGTGTGTGTGTGTATTTATGTCTGCATGTCTTTCTGTGTGTGTGTGTGTGTTTCTGCATCTATTTTTCTTAAGTGTGTGTGTGTGTGTGTGTGTGTTTTATCTCAGTGTGTGTGTGTGTGTGTGTGTTTCTGCATCTATTTGTCTTAGTGTGTATGTGTGTGTGTGGTCTCTTGAAGTTTAATTAGCTCAGGTTATTTCGCCGTAAGTGGAATTATAATTATGTTTTAGGTGTGTGTGGAGAGAGAGAGAGAGAGATAGCAGAAATGAATACTGCACTAACGAGATAATAATAATAATAATAATAATTAAAGTGTTACGGGAAAATGTGTGTGTAAGTAATTAAGTGTGTTTGTTGAGAGAGGTAGATTAAGGAAATTAGTTTAGGGAAAATTTTCTAGGGAATTATTATGGAATTTTTAAAGGAAAAATTTGTATGTAGTTTTTAAGGAAATATTTAAGTATTTTTTAAAGAAAATTCTTATAAAGATATTTTTCTAAGGAATTTTTTAAGGAATTTTTCTAGGGAATTTTTTTTTAAGGAGTTTTTTTTTAAGGAAAAAATTTAATGTGCTTTTTAAGGAAAAATATATATTTTTAATGTACAGCTGAAATTTTAAAAAGAAAAGGTAATATCGGGGAAAATATACGGAGAATGTAGGGAAATTTTAGGAAATTATTCGACTGGCACATGACAGTAAAAATATGCAGTAAATTGGACACTACTTTATAATAATAATAATAATAATAATAATAATAATAATAATAATAATAATATAAATATAAAAAAAACTAATATAATTGAAATGTTAGGGAAATTTGTAGGGAATATTTAGGCCTGTCCTCACTGTCAGGAATGGTCGGCCATATTTGTTGTTTACATTATGGTGGTGATGGTGTAGGACTCCACGAGGTATACAACAATTTACTGATATTTGGTGTGTATTTTAATTAATTTAGCAGCAGGGGCAGCATTCCTACCATACATGACAACTGTGGGGAAATAAATAAGGACTACAAACGTTAATTAATAAGGTAAAGAAGGAAATATATATGCCGAGATTATTATTATTATTATTATTATTATTATTATTGTAGTGTTTGTGTATATTCCTAGCATAGAATTATTTCAGTATGACTCGCTATAAGTGAATTATACGGTAAATAAAGTAATATGCCGAGATTATTATTATTATTATTATTATTATTATTATTATCATTATCATTACTATTATCATTATTATTGTTATCATTACTATTATCATTATTATTATTATTATCATTACTATTATCATTATTATTATTATCATTACTATTATCCATTATTATTATTATCATTATTATCATTATTATTATTATCATTACTATTACCATCATTATTATTATTATTATCATTATTATGTTGCTGTTTTCTATTACGATGTTTTTACCCTCTTTACCAGTTCCCTCCTATGACACACACACACACACGCATAGAGTAATAGACGAATGAAACAAATTACCAGAAGAAGTGGTGTGTGTCAAAAACATACATAACTTTAAAGGAAAATATGATAATTGTGTTTTAAAATACGGGACATTACGAGCTTGACTCAATCCTGTAAAGATACAAATACCTTCCCTTTCCAAAAAGAATGACCACCACGACAGGAAATTTTGTCCAGCAGTTGCCTCTTCCCTTACATCATCCCACACATTGAGAGAGAGAAATTAATGCATCAAAAGTAAGTATCATTGTATTCTTGCCTGACTCTCTCCCGACTTTCTGACCTCTGCTGATTTCTCCCTTGCATGTATACCTCTACTCTGCCTACCTTCCTTTCCTCTCCCCCCCCCCCCCTGGTTTGTGTTCTCTCTCGCCACAACTGCACTGCTGCTTGTTAATGATCTTGGAGAGGGAAACTGGGACAATTAATTAGGTGATAGGAAAGACGTTATTAATGATGTGTTGTACCGGGTATCTTAAAACATTTGATTAATAGTATGGTACTCTACATAAATGGTTGAGATGAGTGGAAATTTATTGTTGATGTGGTGTACAGCATTTATTTGTTAACATAACGTAGTACTGTACATCAGTAATTGACATGAGTGGTACACAATAGCTTGAATATGTGTGGGTGAAAATATTCGACAAACAAATGTAATATACTGTATAATATTTATTTGTTAGTACATCAGTAGTTGAGATTTGTGTAATAGTAATGTTGATAATTTGCCTTGCAGTGATGTGTGATAAAGTGTACATGGCCCACTGTGTAGAATACCAGTACTTCATCAATGTCATCATCATCATCACTACTTAACCTTCCTTCCTTCTGACTTACTTCAGCTACAAGGACATAACTATTATCTGTTTGTTCACTTGGTGTGGCTGCTCTCCCCTACTTTCCTTCTTTTGTACCAGCATGTTTTTAAAGGTGAGATACTTTATGTGGTGTTTGTTATATCATTGTCATCATCATCATCATCAATATAGAACACATTTCCCATTTTAAGAAGTGAGAGTTCCGGGATCATGGATGGATAAATAAAGATAATCAGAAATGTCAGAGAGAGGGACAGTACAATATTCACTCCTTATACAGTACTCTTATAGAGGAATACAAACAGCAACAGGACTAATGGTCCTTTATTACCTCATCCATATACACATTGAACAACCAAGATAACAGACATCACATATCCTTATCTCAAGCCAACAACAGAGATTGGAAAACCAGTCATTGAGTTGTCTATTTATTTTTCACAGAAGCCACACTATCATTACACAAGTTGTTTGCTGTGTATAGAAGCCTTGGCTCTATATATACCATACTTATGCACCACTTCCCATAAGCCTTCCCTATTCACTCTATCATAAGCTTTCTCTTCATCCATAAAACCCATCAACAGTTACTAATCTATTTCACAGACTTTCTCCATCAACTGGTACAATGCAAAACACCTTACCCACACATCCTCTGTCACCACTAAAGCCTCCTTGTTTGATATACTAATGTGCATATAAATAATAAAGATACCCACAAAATAAATATATTACTGTATTAAATTTAATGTGATACTTTACTTTAATGAGAATATCATTAGTTTGGTTCTCCTAACTAATACTACCAGCATTCAAGATATTAAAATACCTGTACTTGTTTTGACACTGGTGGTGACATGGTGTTGTTTTACATACCGGTACTCTATGTAAAAAATGAAGATTGTGAGTAGCACCAGATAACCATATAAAGTCTTAGAAAATATTTATTATCACCTGCATCGAAGCCAGAGATCTGAAGCAGGTAGTTTCTGGACGACAGCCCACCAAAACCATCACAAGGCCACACACATTTCGAGTCAATGGAGGCTTTGGTGGGCGGCTGTCATTCGGAACTGCCTGCTCCAGATCTCGGGTTTCGACTCAGGTGGGCTAGGGATTATGATGCGCCATTGTATTTTCATTCATTAGAGTTTGGGCATTGAATATATAATTGAGTAAATAATTAATAATGATAATTTAACTTGCAGTGTTGGAAAGTGATGTATCCAAGAACAGGACCCCCCAATCATTACTGGATACCTTCTGGACACACCTCCTACCAGAACAGTATTACCAACAACACCCTCAGGTATAATATTACAGCCTAATTCATCAAGTGTTGAATTAAGGGGGGGAAATTTTGTGTTGGTAAATCTGGAGCAACTGAATCCTCCAAGCTATTCCAAGCAACAGAACACCATTATATTTTGCTCTTCTGGTCCTGTTTCCTGGCATACATTGGAGGAATCAAGGTACTCCAATGTACCAAAAAAGAATTACCACCTTAACCTAGACTACATTCTCCATCAAACACACACAAGGTTCACTCGTCATACGTAATCCCTGACCAGAGACGAACGGCAGGCACCACACAGACCCTGCATTCGAACTCAGCCTCTATAGGTGTACTGGGTGGGGAAATGAGCAATACCAGGCAATTTTAAAGCTTTCTGCTCCTCACACTCTGGTCAGAAATTATGTATCACTAGTATACAGAGAGAAAAGAAATTATTTACCTGGATTTTGATTACTTATGCACATTAAACTGTGATTGTTTATTAGGAAGACATTAATGGCATCTAGTCTGAACTGAACTCACCTAATTTAACAGTACAGTAATCTTGTCTGTATTTTAATTGACATACCCCAACTCAGGAAGGTTTATCCAAGTCTGACAAGGCTTTGAATAACAGTATTGTACCATAGCTGGCCGAGTGGTTAGTGTGCTGGATTCGTAATCTATCAGTCGATTCCTCTCAGGTGAGTGCCTGAGAATAGTTACTCTTCCGATTTGAGTTTGAGGCACTAACTATAAGACCACTGAAAGTCGTAAAACAGCCTCACTGGTACCATAACAGCTGCAGTATTTGGGAATTACCCTCACTTCTCTCCCTCTGTGGCTGGGTACCAGTGTTGGGGAAAAAAATATAAAATAAAATACAATACTGACTGGTTGAACTTCCTTATTGCTTTGTTAGATGGTCTGAATCATTATTATGAAACATGATACTGTAAGTTTTGGAGCTAGACTACATGTACAGTCATCACCAAATGTTCTGTAACTTCTCCCACTTATTGAAAAACCTGGGGATACATACAAAATAGAGCAAATAAAATTGTCTTGACAGATACATAAATTTTCGGGTTATTAGTGTTGAGGATGCAATAATTATGTCTCATTTATCTTTTATGGTAGTGTACATTGAAACTAAGAGTCCACTTTCAGATAGGAAAAGCAACAGATTTCATGGTGACAACTTTACAGAAGAAAAGAAAGCTGATTATATTTAGTTATATTCATACGTCATTGTGAATTTGTGACTGATATTGATTTTATTATAATTTTCAGATGATACCATGGTAGCTGCCACTGCCTAACTCCTGAAATATATGTGTGTTCACTGTGTTGTTCTTCACCTGGGTGCTGGCAACACTGATTTCTGTCTGACACACTTTAGGGGGGTGCGGGAATAGGGGGACAGGCATGGGGGGGTGCAGGAGTAGGGGGACAGGCTTGCAGGGGGGGGTTAGGGGGTTGAGGGAATAGGGGACAGGCTTTCTACCCACCCCAAGCCTGTCCCCCTATTCCCGCACCCCCCCAGTCCCCCCCCAAGCCTGTCCCCTACTCCCGCAGCCCCCTTCACACCACGTGGCTCCATTCAACTCCCATTTATTTTTATTTTTTTAATTGCTCTCGATTATTTGTAAACCAAGATGAAGCAGTTAAAAGTTTGCTAAAAGTTATTTTGGTGCAACAATCATCAGGGCATCAAAAAGAGAAATTATGATTGAAATTCTTGTTGAGATGATTTGTCTGTTTCCTTCAAACTAAGCTGTTACCTAATTGTTAGCATTTGATGTTTCATTGTTAAAGGGGGTGCGGGAGTAGGGGACAGGCTTGGGGGGGGGGTGCGAGAATAGGGGGACAGGCTTGAGGGGGGGTGCGGGAATAGGGGGACAGGCTTGGGGGTGGGTAGAAAGCCTGTCCCCTATTCCTGCACTCCCCTAACCCCCCCCCCCCCCCCAAGCCTGTCTCCCTACTCCCGCACCCCCCAAAAACCTCCCAAGCCTGTCCCCTACTCCTGCACCCCCCCCAAGCCTGTCCCCCTATTCCCGCACCCCCTTAAAGGATCTGAGGTGTGTGTCATAATGCTCACCTCAGTACAGTATGGCTTTATGTCCTAGTTTTGTGTGTGTCAAATGGTATGTGCTCACCTCAGTACAGTATGGCTTTATGTCCTAGTTTTGTGTGTGTCAAATGGTATGTGCTCACCTTAGTACAGTATGGCTTTATGTCCTAGTTTTGTTGCTGATGTTTTGCCATTCAATTTTTTGTCTGATGCATATGTACACTAGCTTGTCTTGCCATAATGTTAATTTTATTGTAAAAGAAAAAGTATGTAGGTCAAGGCAAAGTCCATAAAACCAGATTTCGAGTATTTTGATGGATTTTGGCATAGATAAGCAGCACTGATTTTCACTTTATTGAACAGTATGTATTAGTATAAATATAAATGTATTGCTTCGCCTTGGTAGGTTAATTAACAATGCTGATCATACCTCATACAGTTGAGCAAGTACAAAGTGCAAGAAAAATCTGGCTGTTTATGACGACATGTTCACCACCACTCAAAGTTCAGCCAATCATTTTGTACAGTCGGCCTCAGGAATTCGTATACACCACTATGACATCAAGGGTTCGTAACAACTAGAAAATTTAGTACATTAATTTCTTAACACCAAACTTTTCTAGTAATGTTAATTGGTTAATACTTAAATCAGTCAGCAAAACAATGCATACAATAAGTTCAGAATATAGACACCTTGTGACCAATGCTCTGTTTACGAATTCCTGAGGCCGACTGTACATTACATTGGCTCTGGGTTCCTAGTGATTCCTTCATCAAGATACGAGGGATGAATACAAAGGACTGCCAGATGTTGCCATATACAGCCTTAATTTTCTTGCACTTTCTACTTGCTCAATTGTACATCTAGGAATATTGTGGTACATTTACTGCTGTGGCACTTTCTACTTGCTCAACTGTACATCTAGGAATATTGTGGTACATTTACTACTGCTCATTTTGCATAACAAGTGTTGAGGTGGCACATTTGGGTGAGTTACATTGTTTGTTTGTTTCTTGGTATCCAGTTGATGTAGTGGAGTTACAATGCACTCAGGGGTACAACTGACCAAAACACGATCATTGTCACTCTTACTTGTCATAATTCCCCCGTTGGCCCACTGTTTAGTGTTATACTTGATATGTGTAAGTATAAACAACAAGAGTCCATAAAACATACATGTAGTGACGAAATTGAATTTTTTTTTTTTTTTTTTTTTTTTTTTTTTCTCTGCATGGTAAGGGTGATGGACAACATAAAATGGTCGGGGAACTAAACTAAGTAGTACTGTATATTTGTTAGAGAATGGGTTAAAAAACACAAATTTGAATTGCATTAAACTGTTTCTGAATGTTTTGGGATATGGCAAGTTGTACCAGAGTGCCTTGTATACTCATAGACATGCTGTATTGAATGAAGTTATTGAAAATGTTGGGAGAGGAAAGTTAGATATGTTGAGGTTCACATAGACACACATGAAAGAGTGAGGTGTGAAAGGAGTGAGAGTGTGGCATGTAAGGGAATGGTGTGGGTGAGTAAAGGATCAACGAATAGAGGATTGTGTGATAACAGGGAAAGTGAGATTTATGAAGTATACATTGATCATTATATGAATGGAGAAAGGAAAAATAAGAGAGAAAATTCTGAGGTGAATTGTACAAATCTTTGCTTACAGTCATAGCTCCCTTGGATATGAATATGTTGCAATAATGAGGCAATTTATAGCTGGTGAGGCAAAGAGTTCCTTAAATCTTTGATTCTGCCCCTGTCCAGAAAAGCCAAATTTCATGGTATCATATTATCTATTGCCTGTGGCTTTACATTACCTCAATAGTCATTGCCTACTGAGTCACGTGAAGTATCCAGTGTTCAGGAATAGTCCAGATAACTAGGTTGTTGTTAATGATCTTCCTCCTGCTGTCTCATTGAGCAACCCCAAATTCTTGAAGGTCATGGCCTGGACTTTGTTTTCCCATAGAATGCTCAAGGAATGTATAGTTGTGATGTTGACAGGTGTGGCTGTGTGCAGTGCAGTTTTCCATAATTAGTTTAATAGTGTGAGGTGTCATGTTACATCCTGGACAGGTATCCACGATGGCTCCACCCAGCCTCTTTTGATAGATCAGAATGGCTCTGTGGTGTCCACACCACAGCCTGGCCAGGTGGACTCTGTCCTCACAGGAAATCGGGTGAACTCTGTAGGGTGGATGAAGGGAGACTGAAGGCAGCAATTTGTGCTGGATGTAACAGTGAATGATTTGAATGTGGTAGTGTGGGCTGGGTATTATATTGATGTTCCTTGGCATGTGGCAAGTGTTTGTGTGCCTCTTAGGTCAAGGTGATCTGATTCTTGATGTTGAGAACTTTGGTTTCATGGTGTAGTTGGTCCATTGGTTTGGTGGCTGTGCAGCCTTTGATTATTTTGAGGGCCTTGTTCTGTAGTATGTTTCTGTGAGGTTGGAGACCCATGTAGGTCTTGCTTAGTCCATCACTGAGCATATATACTGTTTGTATACTGTGGTTGTGGTTTCCTGCTTATGTCAAAATGTTGTACTGGTAAGTGATCCGAGGGCATTAAATCTTGGTGTACATTTGTTTTATATATTTTTATGTTTGGATAACATTGTATTGTATGTTATGCCAAGTACTTAATGTGTGTGGTAAGGGGTGTTGTTTATATAGCGAGGTGTGTGTATGTATGTAGTAGTACCTGGCTGTCCAATAGGTAAGCAGGGTGACAGGATATGGTAGGTGCAATATTAAGTCTTGTTTGTGGTGATGTACTGTAGGTGGTGGCGTGTGTTGAGGTTGGGTTGAAGAAATTAGTGGCCATGTCTGTAGTGTGGTGTGTACATGTGAGTGTTGTCATTGTGAACTAACAACCAGACTGTCAAAAGTAATAACTACTCTTCCAGTGGTAGTCATCTTCTGCATCTGCATTTTATTGTTAGGTATCTCAGAGTAGCTTATAATTTATTACCATTTATTCTAGTTGTTCTCTAGTAGGTCTAGTGATGGCATTGATGCTCATTATAGAGGTCACTTAATTCATACATTTTTCTCCTTTTTTCAGATTGGTTGGCAGTGTGTTCAGCCACTGCTTCTCCTTAATATCCACATCTCTCACTCGCCTTTCCAACCTCCTGTGTGCATGTATGAGTATGTGATCTCACACATGGTGTGGTGGGGAGAGGGGGGGTAGATAGGGACAGGGCACTTGCCCTCATAGGGTGGGGCAAGTGGCTCGTCCACCTGCTTCCCATCCTTCCTTCACCTCTCTTCCACACAGTACTACTACTGGTGCTTGTGTGGTATCACCACCACACCATGTGTGAGAGTGTGTGTGTTAACCTTACCTATTCCTTCACCTTGCACATCACATTTTTCCTATTCACCACTTCTACTTCCATTTTATTTCCATTTTATTTCCAGAGGTAGTAGCAGTGGAGGGAACTTTGTTTTTTACCACAGGTAAATATATTTATACTTTAGTTCAGTAACTGTGTGTGTCACCTCAACACTTGTATGTATTAAGTCACTTGATGTGATGTGATGTATTTACATTGTAATTAATAAATGGATATTTAAAATTAATACATATTTTCTTTTTATTTCACAAAGATAAGTATGAAGTAGTATGAATTGTAACACCAGATGAAAAATGTACAGTACAAATTATGAACATTCAAGATATAGAAATATCAAAATATAAAGACCTCAGATATTGCAAATTACTAAACAAAATCAGACATGATACTTGAGACTTAGTTATGGAAGACAAAAGAATATCTGACCCAGTAACACATGTACACTCTAATAACATAGTCCCTAGCCCACCCAGCACTGGCAGTTGTTGAGACCAGTATCCTTACTGAATAGCAGCCCACACTGATGGTTCAGGGTAACAGTCATGAATACAGTGTAAAACATTTGAGGGCTCCGAGTCCAAAGTACCATCAAGCCGATCGGTCTTTCTGGTTGCATGTTACAATTTAAGCCTTATTTTTCTGAGTTTGAGATGCACAGACTGGATATCACAATGGATTCCAAGCCCTTGAATGTTTCACCCTATATTCATGACTGTTCCCCTGAACCATCATTGTAGGTTGCCATTCAGTAATGATATTGGTTTCAACCACTGCCAGAGCTGGGTGAGTTACAGACTATAGTATCCGAGTGTCGTCCATGACTGAATTGATACCTATGCTTGATCTTGAGCCATGTAGTATCCGTGTTGGTGCTTCCTTCACTCCACTTGCCTTGCACTAATCTGCAAACAAATGTAAATATGAATACACAATATTTCCGATGATAAACAATAGATATGTGAAAACATCAATGATTACATGAAACACACAATATGAACTGTCTGAGGCTTACAGACATGTTGTGGCAAATTTCAGTTGAAGCTTAGTGTAATAATGTAAACTTAACATTACTGAAGTTAGTGAGGAGCAGGGAGGGTTCAGAAAGGGTAGAGGATGTGTGGACCAAATATTCGCATTAAAATCAATAGTGGAGAAATATATTGGGAAGGGTAAGAAGTTGTATGCTGCCTTCATGGACTTGGAGAAGGCATACGATAGAGTTGATAGGAAAGCTATGACAGAGGTGTTGAGAATTTATGGTGTTGGGGGGCCTTTGCTGAAAGGCATTGAGGCTTTTTATGCAGATGCAAAAGCATGTGTACGGGTAGAGGGTGATCTAAGTGAGAGTTTTAATATTAGTGTAGGGCTGAGACAGGGGTGTGTTATGTCACCATGGTTGTTCAATATATATATGGATGGTTGTATGAGAGAGGTGAAAGCCAAAGTGAATGGTCTGGGGGTGAAGTTGAGGCTGAATGAAGCAAACTGGTCCCTGGTGGCAAGTTTGTTTGCGGATGACACTGTGCTGATGGCTGAGAATGAAAGGAATTTACAGAGAGTGGTGGACGAATTTCAGTCTGTGTGTAAACGAAGGAAACTGAAGGTGAATGTGGGTAAAAGTAAAGTGATGGTATTTGAAAGAGCAGAAACTGAAGTGTTTGACTTTGCTACACCTTACAGAGTGGCTGTACCAACTGGGACGAAGTGTGAGATAACTCTGAGGGGTGAGAGGATGGAGGAAGTGAAGGAGTTTAAGTACCTGGGTACAGTTATGTGTAAACATGGAAGTATGGAAGGAGAAATTAGGGAGAGAGCAGTGAAGGGTAGACAGGTCATAGGATCACTGGGGAGGATTATGAAGGGTAGAAGTGTGAGTATGGAAGTGAAAAGGGGACTACGAAATAGTATAATCCTGCCAACACTGACATATGCGTCGGAGACATGGACATGGAGTAGGGTGCATCAATCTAGAATAGGTGCTGTGGAAATGAGTTACTTGAGAGGAGCATGTGGACTTACTAGATGGGATGGAGAAAGTAATGAGAGTGTATATGAGAGATGTGGTATGAGTGAGAAGGCAATTGGCATTGAGTGTGGAGTGGTTGAGAGAGTGAAACGTGATACATTGAGATGGTTTGGACATGGAGAGAATGCAAGGCGAGGAATTTGTAAAGAAGGTGTATGGAAGTGAAGTTGTGGGACCTGGTGTGAGAGGCAGACCTCCGGTCAGATGGCAGAACAGAGTGGAAGAGTATGTAAAGGAGAGAAACGTGAGGGGTAGAGGAGGGCTTGAACAAGTAAGGAGGGAGTGTTGGAACAGGGAGAACTGGAGACACTTCTGCCGTGGCCACCCCCTTGGGGGGAGTTCCCGGAGGGAACGAGGCGTCGGAGCTATAGATAGATAGATAGATAGAACATTACTGAAGGAATCAGAGACCTTCCAATTCACCATCAAGAGAATCTCCCCTAAAGTGGTAGTAAGGGAACATGATGGATGAAATGAGGTGGTTCCATAGTTGACCAGCTGTGTATATGAAAGACAGAGTAGCCTACCTATATCCAAACACATAAAGGTTGTCCTGTTGTTCTTACTGTGACTTTCCAAACAGCAGATAGCATAACCAGGAATGTCTCCAGGCAAACCAACTACCCCTTCCCATCCATCCCTTTTCAAACAACCAAGAGAAACACAATGCAAATCTCTCCCTCCCATTGTAGAGGATGATCACGGCAAAATTATTCTCGTGTTTCCATTTCCTAGACTCTCGGACATACATGAGTGACTTTTATATAATCTATGAACCAATGGAAATAAAAACTGGAATTGGTATTCATGCATCTCTTGAAGAGGGTCACTACAACAGAACATCACCAAATAATACCAATGTTCAGGGAAAATCTTAAGGCCCTCAGTGAGTTTTAAGTTTGATCATGTGGCACGAGGAGTCCAAAAGGTTGTGCATCCCTGACTTACACAATGAAACCAAAAAAAAGTCCTCAAAATCATGATCATCTTGACATGAGAGGCACACAAACACTTGCTGCAGCCTCCACAAACCCACACCATCCACTACACTACATGGCAAAACACCCAAACATGCCAAGGAACATTAAAACAACACCCAGTACACGATACCATACACAAATACTATCATCTCTTACACCCTGCCCACCCCAAACCAGTCTCCAGAAACACATCCATACTCAAATCACTCATCAGTCCATCCAAACACTCAAGAACAACACCCAGCTGCATGCACGACCTCCTGACATCCACCCATCCGAATCCTCCCTTCCCCGTGAGGACAGAGTCCACCTGGCCAGGCTGCAGTGTGGCCACCACCCGGCCCTTCTAACATATCAGAAGAAGCTGGATGGAGCCATTGTAGATGCCTGTCCGGGATGCAACACAGCACCCCATTCTATTAAACACATTATGGAAGACTGCAATGTACACAACCACACTAACTAACAACACAACATACACTCTCTGAGGGCACTGTGGGAAAGCCCGGTTCAAGCCTTGGGGCTGCTCGGTCAGACAGCTTGATGAACTTCAAGAACAACAACAACAACTTACATAATAGAAGATCCAATTCAGATCCATGTTGTGTACTTCCAGTGATATTAGAAGAAACACCGGAACCACTCGACAACAACAACAACACCACACCTGCAACACATCATCAATATTAGAAATTGTAAGAATGTTTAGAAATACAAACTAAGAAATAAACTGAGAATGCAAGGCAGTATAAATGAATAACAAAAATAAAGCAATGGTGTAAAGTATTAAAACAATTACAAAGTGCATTACAACATAATAATCATAATGTGAACACAAAGCAATGCATGTATAGTCACCAAAGAAAGTATTGTAATCCCCTATGGATAACTATATATAATTTCAATGTAAAGATGGTTCCAATACTTTTTTTGCCGACTGTACAGTAATGGGAATAATTAACAATAGCAAGACAAGTGTGTAAAGGTGACCCACAGACATTATTTATATTACCCAAATAAATAAAACCTTAATTGATGTACACACGCGCACCGCAATTCCTAGCCCACTCGAGTCGAAGCCTGAGATCTATAGCAGGCGGTTTCTAGATGACCTCACACTTCAATTGAGTGCCGACAAAGATTTTTCAGTATTTATTGAAAGAATTGCCGTTTTGTAGCAGTGTTGTCAGATCCGGCTAGGTCTCAGTATTTTGCCCCCGTCATTTCCTGTACTTTACCACGGTTATTTCTTGGTAGTTTGCCCAGGTTAGGTCCCGGTGGTCTGCTGTGGTACTGGTACTAGGTTTGGTTAGGTAAGGTCAGGCTAATTTGAATATGCTATCTTGAAAATGGGGCATTTGCAGAGGAAATGCCATAGAAGAATGGAGTCTTAGAAAGGTCTATATAAGTGGGTAATGAAGGAAGAAAAACCGTACGCAATAACGGCAATTCCTTCAATATTTACCGATTTTTCAGTGTTAGAATAATCGACATATGGAACTCGCGGTATTTATTGAAAGAATTACCGTTTTGCAGCAGTGTTGCCAGATCCGGCTGGGTCCCAGTATTTTGCCCCAGTCATTTATTGTATTTTATCACGATTATTTCCCGCTAGTTTGCCCAGGTTAGGTTCCGGTAGTTTGCCCAGGTTAGGTCCCGATAGTCTGATGCGGTCTAGGTTAGGTTAGGTCAGGTCAGGTAAGGTCAGGCTGATTTCAAAATGCCCCATTTGAATATGCCCTATCTTGGAAATGGGGCATTTGCGGAGAAAATGCCATAGAAGAAAATAGTCGTAGAATGGTCTAAAATAGTGGGTAATGAAGGTAGAAAAACCGTACGCAATAACGGTAATTCATTCAATATTTACCGAACTCGCTACCTGATGACTTAGTTGGCTCGGTAATTCTGCATAAGAGTTCCACCTGTTTGTTTGTTTTTTTTCCTGCATATTTTACCTTTCGCCAAGTGCAATCGATGACTCCATAGACAAAAAATAGATTCATCGTACCAGTACCACACCATCGTATCCTCATTAATAAATAACTTGACTAAACTTTCCTCGAGCCATAAAAATTAAATATTGACGTCAATGGTGTATACGATGACGATGGTGCTGGTACGATGACTCCATAGACAAAAAAAAAAATAGATCCATCGTACCAGTACCACACCATCGTATACACCATGAATGTTGCTGTTGTTGTTGTCGACTATTATAATAAATTAATATGGAGCACAGCATCACGGGTTATTAATTAATAGGTAATGGCTGTCCCCGGCTTTCATTATTATTTATCCATTAATTAATTAATATCAGAGTTATAACAACACATTGGGTATTAATATATAACTCACCTTATATACTGGATGGTAATGTATGGTTTCAGTCAGTTGGGATAGTCTACAACGCCATGATTAACGAAAAAATGGTAAATATTTGTATGAATGTCCTGCTGTGTATCCCTTCCTTGTCAAACTCTCAATGGCGTCTGACTCAGTGTTGCCAGGTGTGCTTGACGAAATTTCCCCAACTTCAACATCAGAATTTCCCTTTTTACCTCAATATTTCCCTGGTTATACTTGAAAATAGTCGTACAGTATATTTACCATCTTGATATATCGTCTGGTAAAAATATCCCCATTTACTCTTGAACAATCCTTATATAATTTTCCCATTGGTACATCTAATTCCCCATATCTAGGGTAAATTCCCCATACTTTGGCAACACTGGGACTCTGTGACTCTGACTAATGACTGAGCCAGTGTTGCCAGATGGTATAGAGGAATACTCAGTAGATTTTACCCCAAAAAACCAGAGTCTATAGGTTGGGATAACTTTCCGGTAGATTTTCATTATAGCTCTTATGGTACTTTGATATATATTTAAGGGGGTGCGGAAGTAGGGGACAGGCTTGGGAGGGGGGGGTTGGGGGGTGCTGGAATAGGGAGACAGGCTTGGGGTGGGTAGAAAGTCTGCTGCTGTCCCCTATTCCCGCACCTCCTTAACCCCCCCCCCCCCCGAAGCCTGTCACCCTACTCCTGCACCCCCTAAGACTGTCCCCTACTCCCGCACCCCCCTAAACACCCCCCAAGCCTGTCCCCCTATTCCCGCACCCCCTTAAAGATGTAGGCCTACTGTGGGTATATTTAGATAAACACAGCACCTAGGATGTATTTATATTATCTACAGGTGTGTGGGTGTAGGTGTTTGAGAAAGGTACAGCCCAGTAGGTCTGATCGAAAATCCAGTAGATGTGACCCAATTCTCGAAATCGGTCGGTATATAGGTAGATTCATCAAATAATCAGTAGATCTACCGATTTCTCGGTAGGTCTGGCAACACTGTCTGACTCTGACGGTCTGAGTCAGGGTTGCCAACTTGCCAGCAGAAAAGTACGAAATGTCCAATACAGTATTACTATTATAGTAAAAAAAAAATCCCTATAAATCCCAATACTGTATTCATTTCATCCAACTTTACCTGTGTGTTGTTACTAAATAATGGTTAAAATAAATGGTTATTATTATTATATTTGGTCCGTCCAACAGACTTGTCCAAGATTCCCTATAAGTTCTTCAATTATATCCCTCTTTTCTTTCTATTTCCTTCCTGCGTGCTGTATCACCTCTCTATCGTCTTCTTCTGGCGCTATATGACCTCGCTGTTGCGGCGCCTATTATCAATCAATCAATCAGACTTGTCCACGGTGGTAATGTCAGTGTATGTACAAAGCACGGTCGAATTCGACCGTGGTACAAAGTAGAAAAAAAAAAAAAAAGACACCTTCCCTAAATATTTATGGTAATATTGTATTTTGAACTCCAGCAAGTGAGTGGAAAACCCAAGCTGTGCTAACTGGTTGGAATAAATATTAATTATTGATGTGTTGTTCATATTTTTTTTTTTATACCTCAACCTCGGGACTGTAGGTATGCACAGTCCAAGAATTAAACCCTTAATAATTTATAATATTTTAGTTTTCCTTGTATATTTCCATTTAAAAATATTTCAGATATGGAAGACAGTTGTCACCAAGCTATGAAGACAAATGGGAAGAAGAAAAATAACATTCTACATAATTAAAACTGTTTAATTCTTAGACATAGTAATTAAGCCATGACAACACAAACCAATCCTAAATTTAGAGTTCTAACCCATGTGACATCTTTGGTTGAATCTGTTATGTGGCTTCCATCTATCCTGGTCTCAACAAAGTCTCCCTATACATTTGGTAGATTGGAGCGCCTTGAGTCCTCCAAAGTATGCCACGAAGAGAAAAAGATGAGGGGGTGAGGCGAATGGAAGGCAGGAAGGAAGGAAGAGCAAGAGATGAGAGGCTGAGGCAAATGAATGGAAGGAAGGAAGGAAGAGAAAGAGATGAGAGGGTGAGGTGAATGAATGGAAGGAAGGAAGGAAGAGAAAGAGATGAGAGGGTGAGGTGAATGAAAGGAAGGAAGGACCCACATGAAAAAAAATATTGGTCTCCTGCTGTTGCCTGGAATAGTTTGGAAGAATTATTTGCTCCAAATTATTTACCACCCAAAACAATGTGTTATATTATATATATACCCCCTTAAAATAATAAATAACATTGCAGAAATAGCATGGAACCATAGAGAATTAAAGACTGTGCAACAACATAGTTCTTTACAAATTTTCAAAGTATAAAATTACAGCACTGTATACTGTACTTTAAAGGGGCCCCGTTTTCTTGAGTAATTGAATGCTACTGGTTCTCCAAATTTTGTCATGAAATAGCCAACCTCAGTGTAGGCTAAAATTATACTGTTTCTGTCATGATGCAAAGGAATCACAGTAACCAACAAAATCATATCCTGCCTTTAAGGGGGAAGTACAGTACAGTACAGTATTGGCAAATCTGGAGCAACTACTGATTCCTCCAAACTATTCCAAGCAACTGAACACCATTATTATTGTTCATTTGGTCCTGTTTCCTGGCATACTTTGGAGGAATCATGGCACTCCAATGTAATAAAAGTGAATTACCCCCTTAACAGTATCAAAATATTCAGGACTTTATATATATATATATATACTGTATAGATGACAAAAAATTACAGTAATAATTGTATTTGAGGCTCCAGGATAGTGGCACCTAACAACACACACAAAAAACACATAGAAATACACAGTTATTTTATTGGTAGCAGCTAGTATTACTGAAGGTAGGCAAACACATTTCTGAAAAACAAAATCAGTCAAAATACAAAAAAAAAAAAAAAAAAAAAATAATAACTACCATGGCACTGTGAATCGCAACTAACATAAAAACCAGATGGAAATTTCATGGTCAATATTACAGAGAATTTGCAAACCTCGATGGAAATTTCATGGTCAATATTATATAGAATTTGCTAACCTCAACATACTGTAATATTATTTATTTGCCGAGCAACATCAGAAATGAAATGTTTCCATATTAATAATTATGATGTTATATAAT
This sequence comes from Petrolisthes cinctipes, assembly GCA_033782935.1. Lineage (NCBI taxonomy): Eukaryota > Metazoa > Arthropoda > Malacostraca > Decapoda > Porcellanidae > Petrolisthes > Petrolisthes cinctipes. The sequence continues at coordinate 48,685 of JAWQEG010003853.1, read as the reverse complement.
TATATACTGTATGTATACTGTTCTGTGTTTAGAAAGAATTGGAATCTACATCTGGCATAAAACTTGACAACAATATTGATAATGTTTATACTTGCAGAAGGCAGCTTATTTGTTTGGCTAAGCATAGCATTAAATACTAACACTAAACTACAATACATATATTAAAAAAAAAAAAAAAACTAAAGTATTTCTTAAAAAGTTATAGTAATTATATCACCTACTGTATTGCAACTATGAGTGAAATATTTTTCAAACAACTTACACATAATGAAGCACTTGGGAAAAATGATTCTTGCATATTTTTCAATTTCCTTGACTGGATGTACAGTATTTTCATTATAATACCTTGGAATTTTGCAATAGTAAAAACAAATAAAATTACAATAAAAATACTGTACTATAAATATAAAAAAAGTGTAATTAATGTAGCCAAGGTCCAGAATAAAGACACATATCACATTTACCATTAGATTTTAACTTTCACTCAAGAGTACAAAATTAATGTACAGTCGTGGTCAAAAATAATCATCCATTTAGGGGTAACTCACGTAAGATTTTGACAGCTTCCCTCTGTTCCTTAGCTGATAAACTTTCCAATAAATAGGTTAAATACCATCGTTTAATTTAATACAAGCAGCTACACACTACTTAAAACAATAACATTATATGTGAATATGAAAACATTAGCCAGCAAATTGTTAAAGTTACCCATATGTGGATGATTATTATTTGACCACGACTGTATCTACCATACAGCACATCCAGATATTAGTTTCAGATCTGGGCTGGTACTTAACCTACAACTTACAAAATATATATAACTGACTAAATCTGATACCAGTCATATTTTTTTTTTTGTTCAAAGCTTTCAAATCCTAAGCACCACAGAGAAAAATTCTGTACCTTATGAGATATAGAGTGAATTAATAGTAATGGTGTGTGAGTTAAAACACCATTCATGCCAGACTAGTCACTGTTGTTGTAAGTAGTACCTGTATTAAACTATTATTAGTAGTATTATAACAAGAGTATTAACACAGGTTTTAATGTAATAATATTCTGATAATTCTACTCAACTTTCCAATTGTTCCCTCTGCAATAAAATTATTTAGGGTTCAAGCTTAGTCTGACTATAACAACCATCTGGTAGTGATAATTTAATCTCCAGAATGTTACTAACTTCAACCTGTAGACGACTGATCTCTTCTCTGTAGGATGAGATCTGCCGCTTCTGCCAAGTAAGTGCCTCAGTGAGTTCTGACACAGTGATCTCTATTCCACTACTGTAGTAGGACTGTCTGGCCTGCTCCAGTCTCTGTTCCAGACGTGCCAGCTCCTCTAAATCCAGGTCTGGGGACCGTGCCAATAGATCCAATATCTCTTCAACTGTTGCCTGAGCGTCACGGACTTTAGCACTTGCTTCATCTGCTCGTTCCTTAGCCTGGTTGGCCTTCCTCTGTGCTTCAGTCACCTGCTCCAGGTCAGACCCTACCTGAACCTCATAAACTCCAACTCGAGATTCTGTCTCAGCAACTAGGCTGGCCAACAGGTCAGCTTCATCTTTGAGTGCACTTGCATCAGCTTTTGTATCATCTGCTTCAGTTCTTACTTTTCCTGCCTGATCACTGGCCTGGTTAGCTGTATCCTGAGCATCCAAAGCAATGTCTCTAGCATTCTTAGCATCTGTCTCTGCTCCCATCAGAGCTAACTCTGCTTGACGAGTATGATTCACTGCATCTCTGATGAGTCTCTCTATCTCATCCACACGGGTCATGGCACTAGCAGCCTCCTCTCTACTATCCTGCACTTTCCGGTCAAAATCTGAAATAAACATATACATTAATGCTGATGAGGATGTTGTGACAGCTAACACATCAATTATAATATACATATACAGTTGGCCACAGGAATTTGTACACAGGCTCATCATAAAGTGATGTCATTACTGTGAAAGTACTGCATTGAATGGTGTACCAAGTGATTCAGTGATTGCAAAACAACAAATCATTTGTTATGTTGTGTTGCAGTTACATAGACTTATATTTTCTATGTGTTGTGAACCCTTGTAGCCTAGAGTGTGTGTATGAATTCCTGAGGGTGACTGTGCTACAGTATGACCTGCTAAAAATTCATGCTCAAACCTCTGTATGAATTGTCATTATAATTAATTTCTTCACTCCAAAGAGGCAACTATTTTGCTTCCAGTATATCAAGCATATAAAGAATATAATAAGTCTGGGAAACATACGAGGGTTTTATAGGCGAGATTAAATGAAAAATGAAGTGGTTGATAATGTTATGCTGGTGCAATATAAAACCGATTACATGAGCTGACATACATACCTTCAAGAGTTTGTAGTGTGATTTTGGCCTCTTCCAATATTTTCTCAGCTCTTTCCACTGCCTCCTTGGCCTTGCCTTCAGCAGCATGAGTCTCTGCCAAGAGGTCAGCTGTGATGTGTTGTTGTTCATATGCTTGGTTCACTAGTTCACTTGTCTCCACCAGTTGTCTCTCCACTTCCACTGTGAGGGCCTCTCGGTTACTCAACAGCTCCAGAATCTGGGCCTTGATTCTGTCAGCTGTCTCAGTGATGGCAGCAGCTTTGTGGGAGAAGAGCAGGCACGGTAAATACTTTAATGATTTTTTATTTTATTCAAATTGTCTGTTTACCTCAATTAATTCCAACACACTTAACTGACTGACTGATCTCTGGTACATAACACCTTGTGATAATGAACTCACCTCTCATCTTGAGTTCATCTGTATCAATATCTGGAATATTAACTTCAGAGGCCTTGGTGGAGATAGCCAGAGCATTGTCATAAGCATCTTTGGCCATTGCTCGAGACTCTCTGGCTTCCTGAAGTGTTTCTTCATTTTTCTCTGATAAATCTGTTACCTGAGTAGTCAAACTCTGAAACAACAAAATTATACAATTAAGTATTTTTCCTTCAAGCCCTTAACAAATAAAATGCATAAGACAGCTGCAACTGTCTTGCTGGCAACATACAAAAGGCAGCTGGAACCTCCACCTGTCAAAACTGTCAAAGTTCCTTCCAAATGATTACTACAATACTGTCAACCTACAGTGGATTCATCCCTGACTGCCTTTCACTTCTCCCTTCCTTCCTGGTGTATACAGTAGTGAGGCATCATGGACAGAGAAGTAAAATACAATTTTTTCTGAGAAGGAAATGTGACTAACAAATTGCTAGATAATAAATGACAGTTAAGGATAAACTTGTCACACATGTAACAAAGAAACAGTGAGTGTGGATGATGTTGTGGCTTCAATGTCATATCACACAAGAAAGGTGAGGTGCATGGGTACCCAATCTAAGAGGCAGCCACATTTATAAAAAGTTAAACAAATTAATACATAAAAAAAGAAAAAGAAAAAAAAAACACTATGAAAGGAATACAAGGCATACTGCTGACCTTGATAACTTCAGTGATATCACGCTGGTCGTTCACTGCCTTGCGAGCGCGTTGGTAAGCTTCACTGGAGGTGTTACGAGCTTCATAGCCAATGTCCTCAATGGCCTTAGCACTCTCCTCTTGTCTGATAACACCAAACACACAGTCACAGAACAATAATTAGAAAGGTCAATGGATAACGGTCAATATTTACATCTCCGTTAATAAAGTATAAGAAAAGTTATGAGAAATTCTAAAAACTGTTATAAAACTAATAGATGCTTACATCCACCACCAATTAACTTTATACTCAGTTTCTCAATGAAGACAACCTAATGTTTTCCCATGTATCTGTTCTTCATTACCAAACAGGCAAAGTGATCTACTGTGTCTGTGTTAAGGGGGTAATTCACTTTTGTTACATTGGAGTGCCCTGATTCCTCCAAAGTATGCCAGGAAACAGGACCAAATTAACAAAAATAATGGTGTTCTGTTGCTTGGAATAGTTTGGAGGAATTGGTTGCTCCAGATTTACCAACACTACACTTCCACCTTTAATGACAGAGTGTAAATAGTGTAGCATAATCGTGATCACCTCTTGTACTGTAATGTGTGAGTATTGTATTGGAAAAGGTTCAAGTTGTTGTTGTATGTCTTACAATTGGTAACTAGTGCATATTTCATAGGAACATTCACATGGGATATAAATAATTAAATACCAAGACATGATACAAGGTCTGGGATTCCTCCAAACTATGCCAAGAAACAGATCTCCTATTAGTGTAAATGAGGGCATATGTTTTGTGGCATAGTTAGGAGGAATCAGTAGCCTTCCAATTTACCAACAAGAGAATTTTTCCCTTAAGTAACCCACCGTTCTGCCAAGAGACGAGCTTCCCTAGCAATCTCAGACATCCTGGCAGACTGTTGACCAAACTGGTTGGAACGATCTATGGCTCTGTCAAGGGCATCATTACCTTGTATATCCAAGTAGGCTTGTGCATTCTGCAACAGAGCATTAACAATAATAATAAGAATAATAATTAATAAATATAAAAATAATAATAATTAATAAAAATAATAATAATAATAATTATTATTATTATTATAAATAGAGGGCATATCCTCCTTGTTCCTTTAACTTCTTCTTTAATTATCAACCCTTCTGTTATATCCATCAATGATGCAATAAACTTCTCTTCTCCAAATATATCAATTTAAGAGAAATGAAATGATACTGTTGACTTTTATGTGAACATTTGAAACTATAACTGTGTAATCTAATGCCAAATATTATAGTGAACATCACATATATGATGCAATGTTGCATCAGCACCAGTGCCAACTGCTAGAGACAACTACCCAGGGGGGCTGAATTTATTCTCTGTGAATACTAGTCATCCTCCACAGGGCTAGAATAAAGATTGTTGTAGGATCCGGTCACTTTCTAGTGGATTTGACAAGATCTGCCCACATGGATTATAAATCCACATGAGGTGTACTGCAACCGGAGCCCCTTTTAATTTTTTTTTTTTCCACTGGTGAGTGGACCACCAGCACACAGGGGGTGCATTTCCCTTTGTATACAGCAGTGTAAACTCCCTCCCCCTTATGGTCCCTTCAGGGCTGGTCTCATGGAAGGTGTGGTCCCACTTGTAGCTCTTCAGGTAACGTGGACTTGGGCCCACACCACTGGCTGTGGTATCAAAGACCTTCCCCACCAATGAGGCCCCCAGACTCCCTGGTCCAGTAAGCTCTGGTCCCATTTCCCTGGGATGTGCTTTGGTAGCCCAGGCATATAGGGCCAGACAGACTCTCTGGTCCAGTAAGCTCTGGTCCCATTTCTCTGGGATGTGCTTCGGTAGCCCAGGCATATAGGGACAGACAGACTCCCTGGTCCAGTAAGCTCTGGTCCCATTTCTCTGGGATGTGCTTCGGTAGCCCAGGCATATAGGGACAGACAGACTCCCTGGTCCAGTAAGCTCTGCTCCCATTTCTCTGGGATGTGCTTCGGTAGCCCAGGCATATAGGACCAGACAGACTCCCTGGTCCAGTAAACTCTGGTCCCATTTCTCTGGGATGTGCTTCGGTAGCCCAGGCATATAGGACCAGACAGACTCCCTGGTCCAGTAAGCTCTGCTCCCATTTCTCTGGGATGTGCTTCGGTAGCCCAGGCATATAGGGCCAACCCCTCCTTTATTTTAATTTGTTTTTTCACTGTGACCAGAGTGTACCAGGGGTCTGTGGAGCATGAGGCCATTCTGCCCCGGGGAGAACATCAACAACAACAACAACTGCTAGAGACAGAGTGTAATGGGTAATGTAAGAAGGAGACTGACCGAGAGAGCCTCCCGTGCCTCCTGTATAATGTCCTCAGCTTGTGTGATGTTTTGTTCTCCTTGTCTTGCCATCCCTGACCCACGTCCCACCGCCTTCCAGATCCTTGATAGCTGCTTCTGCACCTCGTTGATCTGCTGTTTAAGTTCCTCCATGTGTTGAGCCACTGTCCTGTCACCTGTAGGGAGTGTTGTTTGGTTACAGCTTAGGTCATGTAAATTCCTTGACTACCTGTGATATCTCCTCAGTGAATTACATTGTCTATTATCCCATTACTGGTCTAGTTCGCCCACTCACCCGTTTTACAGAGACCTGCCCACTTACCCACCCACATTAAATAACAACTGACCTCCAGAGTGTGCTGCCTGTTTGGCATCGGCCCACAGCTGTTCCACCTCTTCCATGACAAGGGTGAGAGTTTCATCAAAGTCACGGTCATTGGGTACTGTGGGGCTGCTTTCTATGTCATTCAGGATACGCTCCAGTTCAGCAAGTCTTTCCCGGTGTGCATGTACACTGTCCAATACTAAGTTGTAACAAGCAGGACAGTCTGTAAAATGCAACCAAATATCAACATGTCAGTATATAATTATAATATCAAGAAGCATTTCTTTGTACCAGTGTTTGTAAATCCTGTATTAATATATAAAAAACTCAGTATTAACTTCATTTAACATAATCTTCCACTCAACAACTCAACATTGCAATGGTAACTTTAACATAATATCTAGTATGTAAACTTGTTGCATTGGTCTAGTTCTGATATCCAACATTTTCTGACCTTGTGTCTTTCTCACTTGGTTTTCTCAGTCTCTTTCTCACTGATTTACTATTATAATGGCTTCTACTACCTGGGAACAAGATGCTTTAACTACTGATTATTATCTATATAGTTTTTTGTGCAACACAATGAAACTAACCAACGCATCCAGCCTGTTTGTCGTAGGTATTCTCTTGGCAGCGATCACATCTCCGACCATCAACATTTTCACGACACTGCAATACAAGAGCATTTTATAATGGACTACAGCCTACTGGGTCCAGGCCATCATATAGTTGGAGGTAGGATATTGACATTTCAACAGGAAGAGAAAAGGAGACAGAGAGGAAGGACACCAAGGACAAACAAAAAAGAGGAACTGTTGAGAGTCAAAAGAAACTGAGTTAAGACTGCAGGGTCATCAATACACTGTACATACAATTCATATATCTGTAGACAATACTAGCCTCCAGAACAGATGATATAAAATATCACATGATAATTTGTTATTCAATAATGACAAAAGTTTCATCTGTAAATAGGAACCTACCGGACACTGGCCAGTTCGGTCACATTGGAGAGACACAGATCCTATGTGGTCACAGTCACAAGGTTTGCATCCATCCCGAGAGAAGCCGTAGTGGTACGGTTCACATGTGTCACATCTACGTCCTGTCACACCCTCTCTACAGAAACACTGGCCGGTCACTTCATCACAGGTTCCATTGACGGCACCCGTTGCATCACAACCACAAGCATCACAACCCTGTCAATGGTTTGCCAATGTCACTCAGGTTAAGGAGGAAATTCGGTGTTGGTAAATTTGGAGCAACTGAATCTTCCAAACTATTCCAAGCAACAGAATACCATTATATTTGCTCTTCTGGTCCTGTTTCCTAGCACACTTTGGAGGATTCGAAGAGCTCCAATGTAACGAAAGCGCAGTATCACCTTAAGTCAATAAAACAAGCAATGATAATTATAATAGGTAAATTAATTGTATATTCTAAAGAAATGAATGAATATTCATCGAGATTATAAATTAACACGATATTAAGTTCATACCATGTATAACTGGACAAACCTACTGCAGTATAAAAAACAAACAAATAATCTATAAAATAATAAACCAAGAACTGATATAATTATGAGCTACATATAAACAACATTTCTTTACTTTACTTTTACTGTAGGTTAAGTCAAAGTCAAGTTAAATAAAATCATAATATCCACCAGTAATTATTACATCTTTTATACACGATGCAGTTGTCTCAACAATATTTTGGTCATAATTCACTAAAGAATAACAAATGCAATACAGTGTTAGAATTATAATACCTCTCCACTGGTAAGGTTCCAATAGCCAGGCTGACATTTGTTACACTTGAGACCAATGACGTGTGACCTACACTGACATTGACCCGTCACCTGGTCACATATTGTTCTACCATAACGTTCTGCTGCCGTCCCATAAGCATTACAGTGACAAGGTTGACAGTCTCCCTTCGGCAGTGCCAAGGCATCTCCATAAAATCCTGCAAATGGGGAGGAGGCATTACTACCACTTTTTCTATAAGTGGAAGCGTCATCTCTATTTTTTTTTATCAATTTAGAAGTAAGGATAAAATATAATGAAACAATGGTTAAATTGTCCATTCAAATATTCCACAAAGCACTCCTAAACATGGAAAATATTCACTATCATAAGTGAACAAAACCTCTGCCTTGTGAATGAGTGTATGTGTGATTTACCTGGGAGACATTGATCACAGTAGAAACCACCAGTGTTGTAGATACACTTAAGACACTCGCCAGTGGTGCGATTACAGTTGGCCACGGCGTTAGGATCAATGTTACCATTACAGTCACAGCGTTCACACGGCCGAGGGGGACCGTTACGACCATTACGATCACCAAAGTATCCATCGGTACACAACTCACATCGTGGGCCTGTCAAATATGAGGTTAGGAACAATTTAGCCTTGGAACAATGGGTCATGAATTCTTTCTCTCTTCTGAGGATGGAGATAGAGAAAAGAGGAAGTGATAAAAATATATGTGCATGAACTAAATATGGATATGTCAGGTAACTAATATAACTGGATGCCTTTGGGTACAAAACCAAGTTATCAAATGGTTAGCAGATTCCACTTACAAAGTTTATATTGACCACGAGATGAAATGACTGACTCTAGGATGAACACAATCCAAGTCACTTTTATAGTAAACTTTTTTAACAAATCTTTTTAATCAAGACAGTTTTTATATAAGTGAACAAACACCTCATACTGCAACCAAATTCTCTTAATATTGTTACCAGTTGGATACCAAACTTATTATTATTATTACTTTTTATAAGGAAATTTTTTGATGTGATGTGATGTGATGTGACGGTGTAGTGTGAACATGACTGAAGCTACTGTATCATCACTACCAAGGTTTGATTTGTTTCTGTATTAATGTCCTTACCCATGAAAAGAGAGCGGTCCAATATTGTGTCAAATGTTGTTCACAATGCCTGGACATAGACATTTTGCAATTGAAGGAGGACAAGTGGTAGTAAGGGGGGGAAAGATGTATAAAGTTCCAAAGCTGACCTTGTGACTATAAAAATGCTCACCTGCATATCCTGTGGGACATCCAAGACACACAACAGTATCATCAGGAAGCTGAGTACAGGCACCATTATTAGGACAGGGACAAGGAGTGCAGTCATTAGGTCGTCCTCTCAGAGCATTACCATAGTAACCTTTATTACAACGTTCACATTGATCTCCTGCAGTGTTGTGTTGGCAGATACACTGACCTGTCAAACAAAAACACCATTTATTATCATGAAAACCACATCTCCTTTTTTTCAAGGGGTGGGAGATTAAATAAGTATAGACTGATAAATATGTTTATCATTACAAGCATATTACATGGACAAATGGTAAGACTTGAATACTTGTTGTCACTGTACAGGTAACTAAGAAAGCAGAATCTTAACATATGAAGATCAATTTCCTGGACATATTATACCCCAACCTTACATAAGGTTAATATCTTTTAGTTTTCTTAAAGCGGAATTTAACGCATGCTGCATTGGCAATACTGTCAAGCAAGATCTCAATTATAATTTTTACACAATAATCCTAAATAACACCACATTATTACCAGGCTTCTGTTATTCATTTCCATAGAGATTAAGTGATTTCCTGGGCCTGTGTTTAATGACAAATACCTAAGGGGGTGCGGGAGTAGGGGATAGGCTTGGGGGGAGGGTGCGGGAATAGGGGGACAGACTTGGGGAGGTAGAAAGCCTGTCCCCTATTCCCGCACCCCCCTAAACCCCCCCCCCCAAGCCTGTCCCCTTACTCCCGCACCCTCCAAGCCTGTCCCATATTCCCGCACCTCCCTAAACTCCCCCCAAGCCTTTTTCCCTATTCCCACACCCCCTTCATATATTGAAGGGTGTATGGTATTCCCTGATAACATTACACCATCACCAGTAGTTAAACCCACCAGTCTCTGAGTCACAGATGTCAGCGTGGTTGTTACAGTCACAGGGAATACAGGAGGCAAAGGGTCCTCCATTGGCTGGGCTGTGTCGGTATCCGGGGGCACATGACTCACAGTACTGTCCTACATAGCCCTCAGGACACGTACACATCTCAATCCAACGGGCAGGTACTCCACTGAACACACCCCGTCGTGCTGTCTCCATACTCACGTCATCCAGGTACCCGCGACCTGTGGGAAGGAGGGAATGAATTAACGGTGGTATTCTAAAAAAAAAATCTTTCCTTACATATATCTTTCCCTTCTAAGGATTTTTCCCTCCCTTCATTATGCTTAAAGAATTCCTTGGTAGGGAAGGAAAAGTTTACATGTTGGTAGCCCTGTGCCATGGAAATGATAAATGTGTGTGCGTTTGTACGTCTATGAGGCCTCCGGGAGCAAAATATAAACAATAAACACATCCACGCTGTGCTCACAAGGTTTTGTTTTATGCGATGAAATATTTTATAACATCATTGATTTAATATTTCCTGTAGAAAAACGATGATAATAATAACGGTATAAATATGTGGGGAACTTTGTTCACTTTTACTCGTCATAATTTTTTTGTTTAATGTTATATCGAGTTGTGACAAATATATCTGGACACTACAATCATTGCTGAGACTAATGGTATAACAAAAATTGTATATCCTGAATAAAAGAATGATAAATAATATACAAACATATACCACCACGAGCAGCATGGTGACAGAAAGGATTCTCATCATATTATTATAGTGGTGTAGAGGTGGAGGGTGGAGTCAGGTGAGTATGTGGACCAATCAGGAGACACCTGACCAATGACGTATACAACCCAGTCCAACACAAATTTTGAACCGAGTATGGTAGGTCTTTAGAAATTTGGAAGAAATGCCTCATTTATTTACTAAACTCTTTTTCCTTTAGTGATACAATACTGTTGCACATCTTTCCAATATATTATGATGTTATAAAGAAAACATCAACAGTACATGATAAAATACAACAAAAGAATTAATGAAGGAATGGGGTAAATTTTTCCTTCATGTTCCAATAATATACTCGATTCAAGGGAAGGAATTTAAGGCCAGGAGAGGAAGGGAACCATTAAGAATAGAAAATTAGTGATATATTTCTTTCCCATGCTTTTGAAGGGAAAGATTTTTTTAAGAATACCACCGTAAGTATTTGGCTGGGTGGGCTGGAGAAATCACACTGATATGATTGCTGTCAATAATGTGAAATAATACCAACATTAGGTGCAGTGTAGTAGGTCATAGCAAAATCATTAATGTAAAATAAAACCCACACTTGCAGATGGAAAATTTAGCTACCTTAAGGGGGTGCGGGAATAGGGGGACAGGCTTGGGGGGGGGGGGGGGGTTGGGGGGTGCGGGATTAGGGGGACAGGCTTGGGGGGGGTAGAAAACCTGTCCCCTATTCCTGCACCCCCCTAACCCCCACCCCCCAAGCCTGTGTGCCCCCTACTCCCACACACCCCCAAGCCTGCCCCCTACTCCCGCACCCCCTTAAACCCCCCCCAAGCCTGTACCCCAATTCCCGCACCCCGTTAAGGTAGCTAAATTTTCCATCTGCAAGTGTGCGTTTTATTTTACATTAAGGTGGTAATTCTTTTTTGGTACATTGGAGTGCCTTGATTCCTCCAAAGTGTGCTAGGAAACAGGACCAGATGAACAAAAATAATGGTGTTCTGTTGCTTGGAATAGTTTGGAGGATTCAGTTGCTCCAGATTTACCAACATAAAACTTCCCCCTTAATGATTTTGCTATAACCTACTACACTGCACCGAGACACTGACTTTACAACCGGAAAAGAGGAGGTCAGAAAGGAGAAACACCAAACACAAAGGAATATTAAGAGGGTAATTCACTTTTGTTACATTGGAGTGCCTTGATTCCTCCAAAGTATGCTAGGAAACAGGACCAGATGAACAAAAATAATGGTGTTCTGTTGCTTGGAATAGTTTGGAGGAATCATTTGCTCCAGATTTACCAACACTGTACTGTATAGGCTGTGTGGGATAAAGCTACAACTAGTTCTCCATGAATTAAATGAATGTTTCCTATGTTTACCTTGATCAATTAGATAAATATTGGTTTAAATCATTTACATCTCATAACTGAAGGAATTACAATAGGACAAGATATTATTATTAGCTTAGAAAGTTAAGTCAACATTATATTGAAATTAATCATCATGTAGCATGGGTTTGTCTCCCATTTCCTAAACTGGTATTAATTCTTATAAAAAGACAGCCATTACTGTTGTAGTCAATGGTGTTCTATCCAATAGGGTGGTCTGCTCTCCTTTTGTCCCTTCTTTTCTTTAATGTGAAAGTACTGTACTGTGTGAGTGACTGTGTAGCTGCTGCCCTCGCCTGATAGTGACGTGTATAAATAAGGTGTGGTCATATAGTGGGACAGAAGAGAAGCTATGGTACCAACATCACCACCAAGCTCCACTGTCTCATCTAGTGCAACACCCAATAATCTCAGGGCCTCGCAAGAGTCACGGGCTACTCACAGACTACAGTCCCGAGGTTGAGGTATTAGAAAAAAAAAAAAAAAAAAAACTGTACTCTGCTGTCATTCCTCTAACTACAACTGTTACTCCTTCAAACATAATGATGCATTTACACATCACAAATGAAATACAAAATTATTTCACACTTCTCTCATTCTTATTCCATTTTACTGGTTAGGACACAAAATGAAATTCTTACAGTTAGTCCTCACCAAGCCTAAGTAAATAAATAAATAAAGAAAGAAATGTATACACAAATAAATAAATAAATAAATAAATACACAAATAAATAAATAAATAAATAAATAAATAAATATACAAATAAATTAATAAATAAATAAATAAATAAATAAATAAATAAATACACAAATAAATAAATAAATAAATAAATACACAAATAAATAAATAAATAAATAAATATACAAATAAATAAATAAATAAATAAATATACAAATAAATAAATAAATAAATACACAAATAAATAAATAAATAAATAAATATACAAATAAATATACAAATAAATAAATAAATAAATAAATATACAAATAAATAAATAAATATTAACACTCAGCCATAAAGTGTGGTCACCTTGGTCAGTGTATGTCCCTCGGATCTTGATGGCCGTCAGGTTTGAGAGAAGGGAGATAAAATCCCTGGAGGACAGACGAGGTGACCAGGCAAACTTGGACGCTTCATGGAGTTGGAATGAATACTTTTGTTTCTGTAACCAAGGTTTTCATGTATTACAACTTAACTGTATTTTCTATATCATACTGTATTTTCTTTATCATACTGTATTCATAAGGTTTTGGGGGTGCGGGAGTAGGGGGACAGGCTTGGTGAGGGTTTAGGGGGTTGCGGTAATAGGGGACAGGCTTTCTACCCACCCCAAGCCTGTCCCTCTACTTCTGCACCCCTCTAAACCCCCTCCAAGCCTGTCCCCCTATTCCCGCACCCCCTTAAGTTTGATCATGTGGCCAGAGGAGCCCAAAAGGTTGTACATCCCTGCTAACTCAACAACTGCATACAATTTTGTTTTTGCTTAGAATGAGCTAATTGAATGCTTTTATAAGTAAGGTGTAGGCCTATAGTTAGGGGAATTTCCTATATAATATATATATATATACACATAAACAGTTGCCATTTAATATAACATAATAAATGAATATATAAATTATTTAATGAAATAGTACCACATCTATTGAAATCATAATCATTCAGCATGGTAACTTTATTCTAATACTTTATCCTAAATGGTGAAGTGGAATATATTTATCTTTAACATTATATCATCATAGGTTATTACAGTAACAGTCACAGAGGTTAAAATATATTTCAATTAACACTACAAATAACACTTGAATGGTGTTTGTATTAAAGCTAACCTCAGTACTTGGCAGAGTATGTCCCTGAGCAAAGATAGGTGCAGATATAGAGAGTCCAGCACCTTCCAAGATGACATCCTCAGTACTGGCTTGTGGTCCCAGTTCACCTACACTCAGGAAGAAGGACAGCTTGTGGTTGTAACTGGCTCGCTGGTCTCCATGGAAACGATCTGGTGACAAACATTAATATAAAATAACAAAATATCCTTCAATGGTTTTCTCTCTGTTCTCTCCGTAATCAACGTTACAAAATATTCTTCAATGGTTCTCTCTGTTCTCTCTGAAATCAATGTAACAAAATATTCTTCAATGGTTCTCTCTGTTCTCTCTGAAATCAATGTAACAAAATATTCTTCAATGGTTCTCTCTGTTCTCTCTGAAATCAATGTTACAAAATATTCTTCAATGGTTATCTCTGAAATCAATGTTATCTCTAAACAACAAACAAAGAATATGGTTGAAAAAACTAGAGTCTCACTTGGTGCGAGGAAGTAAACCTTGTCTCTCCCCGGGGCAGCGACCGCCAAACTCTGGATGATGTGGTTGTAGCTGAGGGAAACTGAACGACCGGTTGACTCCTGGGCCAACCATCTCTCCTCACCTCGTACAAACCCACTCTCAATTGTACCTGTAAGAGTTTAATATTATTGCTGCTATCACTATCACTATCATAGTTGTGTTGCTTTACTATTAATAAACCCATTCTTAATTATATTTGTAACACTCTATTCTTTTCACTGTTAGCTCACCATATAACAAACTGTTCAGTAGTAACAGAAAGCTGTACAAGTATTCTGGTACAGTTGCCAAAATATGAATTGCAACAAATCTTAATGGAACTTTAACCATAGTAATATGCACAACTATTTGTAGGGACTATAAACATGTAATACAGAAGGAAATATACATATCCTTCTGTATTACATACATAATTATGATCCCTACAAACAACTATGGACATTAATAAACTTAAATATTTTATTAAAAGTTGTTGCAATTCATATTTTGGCAACTGTACAATGATGATACAAGAATAGTGACTTGCCATGATGACAGTAGTTTAATCCCAGGCTGTTCACACTCCCTAAAAATCAACCTGACTTTGTTGGCAGCATAAAATTTACATCATGTGTACTAGAGGTTGAATAAATCACAGCAAAACATTTACAACGGAACACTTATCTATATGAATCCAACTTACCTTGAGAGTATCCGCCAGCAGAGGAACAGATGGAGGAGTGACCATAACAGAAACATGGAGTACATCCAAACTCATTGTCCAGGTTCAAGTTGAAGTATCCTGGCTTACACTGGTTACATTGCTGGCCCTCCACATTGGCCTTACACACACACACACCAGTTGATGGGTTACAGTTGGCTTCATTATTCAGGCTGCCTGCTACGTCACACCCACATGGTTTACAACCCTGTAGGCCACATCAAATGTTATAGTCTAGACCAATGTATAGTAAAACCCTGCCAACAACACAACACATTACGACTAATATAGTGATTTTTTTCTATTCTAGTGAAAATGATCAGATCCCTTGAAATTAATATGTACAGTACTTTAAGGGGATAATTCACTTTTGTTACATTGGAGTGCCATGATTCCTCCAAATTATGCCAGGAAACAGGACCAGATGAAAAAAAATAATTGAGTTCTGTTGCTTGGAATAGTTTGGAGGAATCATTTACTCCAAATATATATACCAACAGTGTACTTCCACCTTAATAAACATACTGCATTACATAATTATATACCCGTGTATGTATAGTATGTTGCAGTAGAGTACCAATTTGTGTAAGTTTTTGGAGTAAATTGCCTTAAATTACACAATATTTATCAAGAAAGACAAGAAATTTAATGTGGGAGCCAGTACATTTTTACCAAGTTAAATAAATGGAGTAGAGTGTAAGTATACAGTACATACACCTTTATCCCTTCACTATAACATGTCCCAAGATTTAACACACAAACACATCACTCAATATTATAGTATACAAAATCTAATCCATACCACACACACTTCATTATACAAACGACAACAACAACAGTATTAATATTTTACTTCAACCTTTGTTTTGATACAGGTCAGATATTAGTATGACAGTATACTTTAAGGGGGTGCGGGAGTAGGGGACATGATTGGGCGGGGGGGGTTTAGGGGGGTGCGGGAGTAGGGGACAGGCTTGGGGGGGTGCAGGAGTAGGGGGACAGGCTGGGGGGGGGGGGGGTTAGGGCAGTGCAGGAATAAGGGACAGGCTTTCTACCCACCCCAAGCCTGTCCCACTATTCCTGCACCCCCCAACATCCCCCCCCAAGCCTGCCTCCTATTCCCGCACCCCCTTAAATACACACACTAACATTATTTCACATGGACACGGGAATCAGTGACGTCAGGGAAACACAATTCCGGACAGTACTATTGCAAAAAGTTACGAAAAAATTTGCACTTAAAAAATAATAACAACAAATAATTATCAATAACCTCTACTTCTCATAAATAAGGCTACTAAATATGAACTATGTAATTTCACCACCGTATGCTGTATTGCACACATAAAGCATGTTCTCTTTGTAAAAAATCAACTAATGACGTCCAAAGCAACTGTGTGAAAACATTATAGCAACATTGAATAGCATCAGAAATCCATGCATCTGACCTGAACACCAAAAACTCTATCCTGAAAGAGAAAAACAATCATTTTATAATTTGTTTCATGGAATAGGCAGCTCTCTATTTCAGCAACAGGAATATTAACTTAAGGGGGTGCAGGAGTAGGGGACAGGCTTGGGGGGGGGGGGGAATAGGGGAACAGGCTTGGGGGGGGTAGAAAGCCTGTCCCCTATTCCCGCACCCCCCCTAAACCCCCCCTCCAAGCCTGTCCCCCTACTCCCGCACCCCCCTAAACCCCCCCCCCCAAGCCTGTCCCCCTATTCCCGCACCCCCTTAACATAATCAGGCTGGGATGAATCAACATAATTATAAACAATGGCTGAACACAAGAGTCACAAACGTACAAATGGAGAGAAACTAAGCAAAATATACGTGTATACCATTGAAATGTATCTTAGAACATAATTTAATGAATGATATAAACATGTAAACATTCAGGTGTAGAATCCAGAATCAAGAAAATAAATAAATACAGTGTTCATGACCCTTTTATAACCTGAAGTTTGACGTTTTATGAATATTATAAGACACCTGTCAGGCTACTTCAATGAGGGACTCAACATAATATGCGGAGGTGGATACAAGTATTTAATTAAGGAGGAAGTAGTGTTGGTAAATCTGGAGCAACTCATTCCTCCAAACTTTTCCAGGCAACAGAACACCATTATTATTGTTCATTATGTTAACTATATGATTACTGATTTTCATTAAATTTCGTTAGGAGGAACATTTCCAAAGATTATCCCACAAAAGCAAAGTTTACTCCTAAGTTAAAATTTTCTTCGTAAGCAGTTAATTTTTCATGGCAAAAGAGGACTAGGACCCGGCACGGCTTGAAAATCATGATATAAGCTCATAATAATTGAATAACAAACCATTCACTGCTTCAAAAAAATGAGAATGAAACAATAGGGTGAGGTGAGAAAAGCAAACATACCAACAAGTGCAAACTCTAATAAGATGCTTTGTGAATACCAGCCAGCCCAGGACCAGATACAAAAGTAATGGTACCAGGCCTGTTGCTTGGAATAATTTGGAGGGGGTGAGGGAATAGGGGGACAGGCTTGGGGATGGGGGGTTAGGGAGGTGCAGGGGGTTTAGGGGGGCACAGGAGTAGGGGGACAGGCTTGGGGGGGGGGTGTTAGGGGGTGCAGGAATAGGGGACCGGCTTTCTACCCCCCCCAAGCCTGCTGTCCCCCTATTCCTGCACCTCCCTCCCCAAGCCTGTCCCCTACTCCTGCACCCCCCCCCCCAAGCCTGTCCCCTACTCCCGCACCCCCCAAACCCCCCCCCAAGCCTGTCCCCAACTCCCGCAACCCCCAATCCCCCCCCCAAGCCTGTCCCCTATTCTCGCACTTCCCCCCCCCCCAATCCTGTCCCCTACTCCCGCACCCCCTTAATTAATGATCTCACCTGCGGCCCAAAGTCAAAGTAGTTCTCGGCACAGTGGTCACATTTCTCACCAGTAACGCCGGGTTTACACTGACACCTTCCATCACTGGCACACTGTAGGCTGCGTGAACCTAGAAAAACACATCAACATATTATCTAATGGTTAGGGTCACGTCTGGTTGGGTTGGGTTGGGTTGGGATAGGTTGGGTTGGGTAGGTTTGGTTTGGTTTGGTTTGGTTGGGATAGGTTTGGTAGGATAGGTTGGGATAGGTTGGGTTTGGATAGGTTGGGATAGGTTGGGTTGGGTTTGGATAGGTTGGGATAGGTTGGGTTGGGTTTGGATAGGTTGGGATAGGTTGGGTTGGGTTGGGTTAGGTCAGGTTTGGTTGGGATGGGATAGTTTGGTTTGGTTTGGTTTGATTAGGATAGGTTGGGTTTGGTTGGGTTAGGATAGTTTGGTTTGGTTTGGTTAGGATAGGTTGGGTTAGGTTAGGTTAGGTTAGGTTAGGTTAGGTTGGGATAGGTTTGGTAGAATAGGTTGGGATAGGTTGGGTTAGGTCAGGTTTGGTTGGGATAGGTTGGGATAGGATAGGTTTGGTTTGGGTTGGGTTGGGTTGGGTTAGTTCATGTTAGGTTAGGTTAGATTGGGTTGGGATAGGTTAGGTTAGCAAGTTGGGTTGGGTTGGTATAGGTTGGTTCAAGTCAAGTCAAGTCAAGTCAGGTCAGGTCAGGTCAGGTCAGGTCGGGTTGGGTTGGGTTGTTGTTAGGTTGGGTTGAGTCGGGTCGGGTTAGGTTTGGTTTGGTTGAGTTAGGTCACGTCACTTTGGGTTGGGTTGGGTTGGTTTGATCATGTCAGGTTAGGTTATGATAGGTTGGGTCACATTAGGTTGGGTTGGGTTAGGAATTTTTCCAACAAAACAAACAGGACCCTATATAATTATACTCTGTACAAAAACACTGTAAATTATAATGAAAATTTCCCAACTTAGATCGAAATTTTCTACTTCCCCATTTACCCCAGATACACTTGAAAAAAATCCCCAAATGTAACAGTAAACAACCCGCACTTCTCATTTTCGTTAAGGCTATATAAGATAGGTGAAGTGTTTAAGGACAAAAATATAATATTCCACTTACCAATTTCATTACAGTTACATGCTATACAGACACCATCATCTCTGTCGTAGTAGTTGTCTCGGCATCGTTCACAGTTGGGTCCAGCACGATTACCAGCACAATCCAGACAATACCCACCATGGCCTGTCTGGTCATAGAGCTCCTGGTCGAAGTAGCAGCGGTTCGAGTATCCATTACAGTTACACGCTGCAAGGACACGAGGAAGGAGAAAAGAATTAATTAAAGTAGCAACGGTTCGAGTATCCATTACAGTTACACGCTGCAATATCACAAGGAAGTTGAAAAGAATTAACTAAAGTAGCAACGGTTTAATTGCGTATCTTATTACAGTTACACGCTGTAATAACACAAGGAGAAAATAATTAATTAAAGTAGCTTATTACACGCTGCAACAACACAAGGAAGGATAAAAGAATTAATTAAAGTAGCAATGGTTTGAGTATCTCATTACAGTTATAACACGCTGCAACAACACAACGAGAAAAGAATTAATTAAAGTAGCAACGGTTTAATTGAGTATATTATTACTGTTATTATACGCTGCAACAACACAAGGAAAGAGAAAAGAATTAATATTAAAGTAGCAACGGTTTAATTATCTTATTACAGTTATTACACGCTGCAATAACACAAGGAGAAAAGAATTAATTAAAGTAGCAACGGTTTGAGTATCTTATTACACTACAGTTACACGCTGCAACAACACAATTATTACGTAAGGAGAAAAGAATTAATTAAAGTAGCAACGGTTTGACTATCTTATTACAGTAATTTATAATTACACGCTGCAACAACACAAGGAAACAGAAAAGAATTAATTAAAGTAGAAACGGTTTAATTGAATATCTTATTACTGTTATTACACGCTGCAACAACACAAGGAAGGAGAAAATAATTAATTAAAGTAGCAACGATTCGAGTATCTTTACAGTTTTACACGCTGCAACAACACAAGGGCAAAGGAATGAGTTAATTAAAGTAGCAACAACCATTATCCTTACTCGATACTCCATGCAACACACGGAAAACAACAACAACAA
The DNA here is from genome assembly GCA_033782935.1 of Petrolisthes cinctipes. Taxonomy (NCBI): domain Eukaryota; kingdom Metazoa; phylum Arthropoda; class Malacostraca; order Decapoda; family Porcellanidae; genus Petrolisthes; species Petrolisthes cinctipes. Next base: position 28,468 of record JAWQEG010003853.1, on the reverse strand, counting down.
CAACACTATGAGCTCGCGTTGCAATCATTAACTTACTCTAACTTACTTTACTACACAGAAACCAAGGACAGAGAGGAAAGGAAGAAACTTTAATTTGTAATAGATGCGCCGATGTTTATACAGATTTATAGCTAGAACAGAATGAGGGATAAAATGATAGAACTTTTGTAATTGTCAGTATGTACAAGAAAACAGGTTGTGGGTGAGACGGTACAGCTGGAGGGTAAGGTAAATTATATAGCCTGTGCCACCATACCTATACCTACCTACCCTACCAACCCTGCCCTGCCTACCTTTATACCCTACCCTCCCTATACCCTCCCAACCTGCCCTACCCTACCCTGCCTTGCCTACCTTCCCACCCAACCCTAGCTATACCCTACCCTCCCTACCCACCCAACCCTAACTATACCCTTCCCACCCAACCCTACCTACCCTCCCTGCCCTGCCCTACCCTGCTGACTGACTGGCTGGACAGACAAGGTAAAAGGTCTGTCTACCCCGGGAACCAAGTCATTCATAAAGTGTGGAGAGAGAGAGAGAGAGAGAGAGAGAGAGAGAGAGAGAGAGAGACTAATCATATACTAATGAATCTAAAATGACGCCTTGAGAATGATGGAGTTTGAAGGATAGGGAAAATAGTTGGTGTACTTTTTTTTTTTTAGCTGATGTTCCAGAATCGTAGATGTGGTACAGATTGCGGACATATGAAACAGATACACTTCAATCGAGCCCCTTAAAACGCATATATAGAATAGGACGCGTTGCCTCTACACACATCATTCTCGTCCTACCATATATATATAATTATATTTTGTAATACCTCGGGACTGTAGGGTGTCAGTAACCCGTGAGACAGTGGAGTTTGGTGGTGATGTTTGGTACCGTACGTAGCTTCTCTTCTGTCCCACTAGATGACTATACCTTATTTATACACACACATCATTCTCATCTTACCATATGCGTAATGAGGGCCCCCATTTCAGGTGTGTCTGTTTCATATGTCTGCAATTGTACCTACACAGCACTGACCTCGCTGGCTCTCCATAATAAAAAAAAGAAAAAAAAATATATATATATAAAAGTAAAACGAACAGCTTCAACATAATACTTGACTGATCATACCTACAAATAACAATCACAGCGTTTATTCTAAGTGTCACAAAGTACAGCTCTGCCATTGACACTTTACCATACAAACAGTACAGGAGCCACATCAACCAACCACTCTCAGTCGAGGAAACAATCAAGTGTTGGCTATATTGTGTGAGGTTGCATGTGAGGAAGACTCGCTCGCACCCTGTCCTACCCTACCTACCCTACCCTACCTGCCTGCCTGCCTGGCCATGTAAGGTATGGAAGAGACACGGGTATTGTGTCCTGGAGGGAGTTGAGTGCAGGTGGTCTGATCTACACTTACATTTACTTATACAGTTGGGGGGGAACAAAGTATCTGAACATCATTGTTGGTAGCTTTTGGCAACAACCCCAAGTGGTAGACAAAATCCATGAATGAATGAATGAATGAATGAATGCTTACATGGCAATATTAACTGATAACTGTCCATCAGTCACACACAGCTAGGCTTTAATATAAACATTACATTTCCATTCAAAAGTTGTATCTATAGCAAGCAAGGAAATAAAGATCTAGTGAAGAAGAAGATGAATATAAAGGAGACGGAGAAGGAGGAGGAAGTGGGTGTAGATGCCTTGAGGTGTATTCATAATATGTGTTCCTCCTTCTTCTTCCCTTTCCTACACTCCCTCCTTTACTGCTGTTTCCTCCTATTCTATCCTCTCTCCAGCCCAGTTAATCAATATAGTTAACACAGACTGTCTTCCGTACAGCACAGTTAGTCGTTAACTAATTTCATGAGAAAAAAATAATAATAAAGGCCTATAGGTACCGTACATTTTCACCTGGTTAAGAGAATGGGGTATATTTGTAGTACGGTATACAAACATACATTATTTTTTACCACAACAATTAATCATACAACACGGTCATGCATTAGTAACAAAGAAAATATTATGTCACCACAGCAGTAACTCACCACGTACACTCACGGTCAGAAAATGTATCCCGATCCCCTGGCAAGATGAATCGCAAACAGCCTAGCTTTGAACAACAACTGTGCGTCTCCCTACAACACACATTTGTTCAAATCATCAAAGCTTGGCTAGTTGCAATTCATCGTGCCAAGAGATCAGGACAAAAATTTTTATTATATAACAAAATTTTATTATATAAATTTTTTTTTATTATATAAATAATGTTTTTTATCTATATATATTTTTTTTATATGTTACGGGACTGGAAGACCTACATCACACCACAACTGCTCGTTGCCTGGTTGGACCCCGAAAAGGATGCGAGGAGAGACCAAGACCTGGTCGGTTTTTGAGTGTACTACAGTGTGTTATGAAGCTCCAGATTCCCTCTTTAACATATTCGGCCGTCTGCACCAATCAAGGATCATTCCAAGTTTACAAGATAGCCAATCCTTGAGTGTTGTGGTTCTGACGTAGGTTTCTCAGAGTATATATAGCGAGAAATCTGTTTTTATAAAAAAAAAATTAAAACCAAATTTTTTTATAAAAAATAAATTTTATAAAAAAAAAATTATAAATTTTTTTTTCTATAAATTTTTTTTTATAATTTTTTTTATAAAAAAAATTATAAAAAATGTATAAATTAATTTTTTTATAATTTTTTTTTATAATTTTTTTTTATAAATTTTGTTTATAAATTTTTTATAACAATTTTTTTATAAAAAAAAATTGTATAAATTTTTTTTATAATTTTTTTTATTTTATAAAAAAAAATTATAACCTTTTTTTATAAAAACTTTATTTTATAATTATTTTTTTGTATAAAATTTTTTTTTATATAAAAAAAATTATACGATTTTTTTTATAAATTTTTGTTTATAAATTTTTTTTTTATAAAAAACATTTTTTTATAAAAAAAATTATAAATTTTGTTTTTATAAAAAAAATTATAATGTTTTTTTTTATAATTTTTGTTATAAAATAAATAAATATTTTTTTATAAATTTTTTTTATATTTTTTTAATAAAAAAAAATTATACAATTTTTTTTTTTAATAAAACAAAATTTATACAAATTTGTTTATACATTTTTTTACAAATTGTTTTTATAAACAAAAATTATAAATATTTTTTTATAAAATTTGTTTTTATAAAAAAAAAATTTTATAAATTTTTTTTATAACAATTTTTTTTATAAAAAAAATTATAATTTTTTTTTATAAAATAAAATTTTTATAATTTTTTTTTTTATAAAAAAAAATTATAAATTTTTTTTATAAAAACTTTTTTCATAATTTTTTTTATAAATGTTTTTTTATAATTTTTTTTTATAAATGTTTTTTTATAAAAAAAATTTTATGCAAATTTTTTTTTATAAAGTTTTTTTTTATAAAAATAATTTTTATAACCTTTTTTTATAAAAAAAAATTTATAATTTTTTTATAACAATTTTTTTTATACAAATTTTTGTTATAAAAAAAATTATATTTTTTTTTATAATTTTTTTTATGATTTTTTTTCTTTCAATAATTTTTTTGTTTATACATTTTTTTATATAAAAAAAATTTAATAAAAAAAATTTATAAAAAAAAAATTTATAATTTTTTTTTTATAAAAAAAATTCTATCTTTTTTTTAATATTTTTGTATAATTTTTTTTATAATTTTTTTTTATAATTTTTTTTATATATTTTTTTTTATAAAAACTTTTTTTTTATAAAAAAAAAACTTTTTTATAAAAATATATTTTATACTATTTTTTTACAAATTTTTTTATAAACAAAATATAAAATTTTTGTTTTATAAATATTTTTTATAAAAACTTTTTTTATTTATAAAAAAAAAATTATACAATTTTTTTTATACAATTTTTTTTTAAATTTTTTTGTTATAAATTTTTTTTAAGAATTTTTTTTTATAAAATGTTTTTATACAAATTTTTTTTATACATTTTTCTACAATTTTTTTTTATAATTTTTTTTGTTATAAATTTTTTTTAATAAAAAATTTTTGTTATAAAAAAACACATTATAATTTTTTTATAACAATTTAAAAAAAAAATATATAAAATTTTTTGTATAAAAAAAAATATAATTTTTTTTATAATAAAAAAAAAATAAAAAAAATTTTTATGAAAAAAAATTATAATTTTTTTTATAATTTTTTTTATATTTTTTTTTATAAATAAAAAAAAGAAATTTTTATAAAAAAAATATTTTTATGAAAAAAAATTTATATATATATTTTTTTTTTATAAGGTTCGAACAACTGTGCGTCTCCCTACAACACACATTTCTTCGAATCATCAACGCTTGGCTAGTTGCGATTCATCGTTCCAAGGGATCAGGACACAATTTCTGACCGAGAGTGTACTTACAGTCGTGGTAAAAAATAATCATTCATATAGGGGTAACTCACGTAAGGGTTTGACAGCTTCCCTCTGTTCCTTTGCTGATAAACTCTCCAATAAAAAGGTGATGTGAACGTGAAAACATTACACAGTAAATTGTTAGAGTTACTCATATGTGTATTAAGTTACTACGTCAAAATAACCATGTAAATATAATTGTCACTTACCTCACAATAATATGAATACCACAAGTTGTGTCTTTACAACAGTTATAATTAGTTAAACACCAAGTACAGTATATATAATAATTAACTCACTACATTAGTTATTATCTCACCAGCACGTCAAAGTTATCACACCACACTATTCACACAACAACAACAACAACAACAACTAACCACTATCAAACCACACTATTCAAACAACAACTATCAAACCACACTATTCACACAACAACAACAACAACAACAACAACAATAGCTAATCACTATCAAACCACACTATTCAAACAACAACTATCAAACCACACTATTCCTACAACAACAACAACAACAAAAACAACAACTAACCACTATCAAACCACACTATTTATACAACAACAACTAACCACAACAACTAACCACTATCAAACCACACTATTTATACCACAACAACTAACCACAACAACTATCGAAGCAAGCAAGCATCTAACATCACATTCCACCAACAAAACAATAGTGACAAGGGAATAAAACTCTTATATACAAATGTTCGGCTCGCGATTGTTTTGTTTTGTTTTTTTCCGACGTCACTCTGGAAGCAACACACAACACACACACACAACACAACACACACAACACACACACAACACAACACAACAGACACACACAACACACACACAACACACACACACACACACCATACACACACACACACACACACAACACAACACACACACAACACACACACACTTACAGATGATTTCCCCGGTCTCTGTTGTGATGTTTATGAGTTCGTACAGAACCCTCGCTGTCGTCGGTAAAATTATATGAGTGGTCCAGTTATTGATACGAAAAATAAAAGTATATATATACACACACATATATACATAGATATAGAGTATAGCCTCTACACACACACACACACACACACACACACACACACACACACACACACACACACATACAGATACAGACACACACACACACACACACACTACCATTAAGGGGGTGCGGGAGTAGGGGACAGGCTTGGGGGGAGGGGGGGTACAGGAATAAGGGGGCAGGCTTGGGGGGGAGGGGTAGAAAGCCTGTCCCCTATTCCCACACCCCTCTACCCCCCCCCAAGTCTGTCCCCCTACCCCCCCCCCCCAAGCCTGTCCCCCTATTCCCGCACCCCCTTAAGGTGGTCTGTTTGCTGGTAATAGTTTGGAGGAATCATTAGCCCTCCAATTTGACCATAAGAGAGAACTAACTTAATTAAACCAGTTATATAGGTGTTTGTATGGTATATATAATAACTGTATGTGAGTTATTAGTGTTATTTTACTATATGGTTTTTGTAATGTTTGTTTCAGCTGGTAATTCCGGGTCAGGCAATATAAACAAGGAAGTAGGATGGTAGGATGGTATAGCAGTGAGTGATGAAAAAGTGTGTGACAGCCTCCAGCCATGCACACACACACACACACACATACATATATTTATATATAACCTGGCATCCTGACAAAACACACAGTCACACACACATACACCGTCCACCCGCACGCCCACGCATAGACACCGCCCGCCCGCCTGTACACACACACACACACCTCATCAATCTGTCTCATAAGCATCTACAACCTAACCCAACCCAACCCAACCCAACCTAACCTAACCTAACCCAACCCAACCCAACCCAACCCAACCTAACCCAACCCAATCCAACCCAATCCAACCCAACCTAACCTAACCCAACCCAACCCAACCCAACCCAACCTAACCTAACCCAATCCAACCCAATCCAACCCAACCCAACCCAATCCAACCCAATCCAACCCAACCTAACCCAACCAAACCCAACCCACCCACCCAACCTACCCCAACCCAACCCAACCCAATCCAACCTAACCTAACCTAACCTAACCCAACCCAACCCAACCCAACCCAACCTAATCTAACCTAATCTACATTACCATCTCACTCGTGTACCTATATACCATTAACATTTATAACACTGCAGTCATTTTCCATTCACTCTTCATTCTATAATTATAGAGTCTGTGTTTATCGGGGCTTTGAAACTGGATACTTTAATAAATTATTGTCTTTATTCACCTCTTTCTTTTCATATCCCGGATAAACTCGCTCCCTCTATCACTTTAAGGGGGTGCGGGAATAGGGGGACAGGCTTGGGGGGGGTTTAGGGGGGTGCGGGAGTAGGGAGACAGGCTTGGGGGGGTTGGGGGTTGCGGGAATAGGGGGACAGGCTTGGGGGGGGTTTAGGGGGGTGCGGGAGTAGGGGACAGGCTTGGGGGGTGCGGGAGTAGGGGGACAGGCTTGGGGGGGGGGGTGCGGGAAAAGAGGGACAGGCTTGGGGGGGGGGGTTTAGGGGGGTGCGGGAGTAGGGGACAGGCTTGGGGGGGGGTGCGGGAGTAGGGGGACAGGCTTAGGGGGGGGGGTTAATATTCGATCAGGCTATTCGAAGCAAGCCTGGATACATATTTTGGATTGCGAGTGTATTATATTAAAGGATATAAGATGTAAACACTAGATGGCCACACCCTTCACCCATACACAGCTGACTCACTTATCCTTGCCCTTCCTGTGATGCCAAACTTGGAGGTGTTAGTTTATGCGAGCACACACACACACACATTCATCTTATATACAGTCGGCACTATAAATTCACGACCATCTCATTTACTTAATAATTCTAATATGATCTGGCAGATATACAGTTGTATCCTGAACCAGTTTCTATTCTAACATGCATGTGTAATTCACCATATGAGAAATATATAATTATGTCATCTCTGCATTTAATTAAACTAAATTAGATAAATATATTTAAAGTAAATATATTAGAAAATTTTAACAAATACCATAGCTTAAGGTGGAAGTTCTTTTTTGTTACATAGGAGTTTCCTTGATTCCTCCAAAGTATGCTAGGAAACAGGACCAAAAGAACAAAAATAAAATATAGTGTTCTGTTGCTTGGAATAGTTTGGAGGATTCAGCAGTTGCTCCAGATTTACCAACACAAAACTTCCCCCTTAATCAAAGGCTGTTATAATTATCACTACGATTCTTTAAGGGGGTGCGGGAGTAGGGGACAGGCTGGGGAGGGGGGGGACTGGGGGGTTTGTGAGGGAATAGGGGGACAGGCTTGGGGTGGGTCGAAAGCCTGTCCCATATTCCCGCATCCCCCTAACCCCCCTCCCCCCCCCCCCGCCCCCAAGCCTGTTCCCCTACTCCTGCACCTCCCTCCCCCCCAAGCCTGTTCCCCAACTACTCCTGCACCTCCCCAAACCCAAGCCTGTCCCCCTTAAAATAACAAGAAAATACCATACAGTGTAAATAAACGTACATGACTGAGTTCCGTAGATCTGTTGGTCCCCTCGTTGTGTTCTGACTCCACCCACCAACACCACCAACACCAACAACACACATACACACCACCACCGACACCACCGACACCACATTGTCATCACCAATATAGGTTTGACGCCCACCTTTCAACTTTATATTCTAACCCTCCTCTTCTTGTTAATTATCCTTCTCTCTTTGCTGTTCCCCCTTTTTTCCTTTATATTTCTTTTTCCTTTTTTGTTTCTGCTTTCTGTTTCCCCCTTTCTTTCTATTTCCTTTTTTGTTTCTGCTTGCTGTTTTCCCCTTTTTTCTTTTATATTTCTTTTTCCTTTTTTTTCTGCTTTCTGTTTCCCCCTTACTTTCTATTTCCTTTTTAGTTTCTGCTTGCTGTTTCCCCCTTTTCCTTTATATTTCTGCTTCTTGTCCCACTCTCCTCTTCTGTATTTTTCCTTTTTCTGCTTGCTGTCCTTCCTTTCCTTCTTTTATCCTTTTTCTATTTACTGTCCTTCCTTTCCTTCTTTTATCCTTTTTCTGCTCACTGTCCTTCCTTTCCTTCTTTTATCCTTTTTCTGCTTACTGTCCTTCCTTTCTTTCTTTTATCCTTTTTCTACTTGCTATCCTTCCTTTCTTTCTTTTATCCTTTTTCTACTTACTGTCCTTCCTTTCTTTCTTTTATCCTTTTTCTGCTCACTGTCCTTCCTTTCCTTCTTTTATCCTTTTTCTGCTTGCTGTCCTCCCCACTATTCTAATCTCTTATATTCTTTCTGCTCGTTGTCCCTCCTTTATTTCTCCTCCTCTCTTATTCAACCTCCATTCCGGGCCTCATACAGTATATAAATATAACTATAGGCTGTAACCAAAACATTCATTCACTCATCACCACCACAAAATTAATGATACACCTCACTCACTTCAATCCTTCACTTAGTTCTCTTCCAAATAAAATAACTCACTTCCCTAAATCATTTCAGTTCAAATTAATCACGTCAGTCCTTCACTTCTCTTTCAAATAACTCACTTCCTTTAATCATTTCAGTTCAAATCAATCACTTCACTATCACTCCCTCACTTAATTCACTACCGCCACCTTCACCTCACTTGCCTCTTTCAATTTCAGTCATTTACAAATTCTGAAAATTATTTATACTGTTATATTATTATTATTATTATTATTATTATTATTATTATTATTATTATATCTGAGGGAGATTTTAAGGGGAGATTTATCCAGTGTTTCGTGGAATAGTTTGTAGAAATCAGTACGGTAGTCCTTCAATTTACCAAACTGAAAACCTCCCTGAGTGGCCGAGTGGTTCGTATGCTGGACTCGTAACCTATAGTATGTCGGGAGATCGATTTCTCTCAGGTGAAGGTCTGAGAATTGTTTGAGGCACTAACTAGAAGATAACTGAACGTCGTAAAACACTCTCACTGGTACCATAACAACTGCAGTATTTGGGAATTACCCTTACTTTCTTCCCTCTGTGGCTGGGTACCAATTCGTGTGTGTGTGTGTGTGTGTGTGTGTGTGTGTGTGTGTGTGTGTGTGTGTGTGTGTGTTCTAATGTATGTACGTATGTGTAGGGGGGGGGACTACTGTGTGTGTGTGTGTGTGTGTGTGTGTGTGTGTGTGTGTGTGTGTGTGTGTGTGTGTGTGTGTGTGTGTGTGTGTGTGTGTGTGTGTTATACTATATGTATGTGTGGGGGGAGAACTATCTCTCTCTCTCTCTCTCTCTCTCTCTCTCTCTCTCTCTCTCTCTCTCTCTCTCTGTGGGTGTGGGTGTTTTCTACTGTGGAAGTATACCGTACAGTAGGTGTGGGTGAACCAGTCTGAGTGTGTGTACAGTATATGTGTAGGAGGAAGGAAGGGTACTCACTCACTCAACACAACACGACACAACACAACACACACACACACTCAACACAACACAACACACTTACACACACTCATTCACTCACTCAACACAACACAACACAACACACTTACACACACACACACACTCACTCACTCTCTCAACACAACACAACACACACACACTCATTCACTCAACACAACACAACACACTTACACACACACACTCACTCACTCTCTCAACACAACACAACACACACACACTCACTCAACACAACACACTTACACACACACACTCTCTCTCTCAACGCAACACAACATACACACACTCATTCACTCAACACAACACAACACAACACACACACACACACACACACACACACCAACCGAATTATCTTGACAAAAACTTTCAAAATGTATGTATGTGTGTATGTATGTATGTATGTATGTACAGTATTGTACTTATGTGTTTATAGAATAGAGAGTAAGAGGTGAGGCAGTGTGTGTGTGTGTGTGTGTGGTGGGGGAGGATCTACTATGTGTGTGAGTGTGAGTGTGTGGTGGGGGATCTACTGTGTGTGTGTGTGTGTGTGTGTGTGTGTGTGTGTGTGTGTGTGTGTGTGTAATAAGTATATGGTGAGTGATATATATAATTATTGTTGATGATGATTGTTGTTTTTCTTCGGGGGCAGAGTCTACATACAGGTCAGGTCAGGTCAGGATAGGTTAGGTTAGGTTAGGTTAGGTTAGGTTAGGTGAGGATAGGTTAGGTTAGGTTAGGTTAGGTCAGGTTAGGTTAGGTTAGGTTAGGTTAGGTTAGGTGCCCAACAATATGTGTGTTTGGTTACCGTGTGTGGTGGGCGTGCGGGCGTGGGTTCCTACTGCTATGACCACGCCCATATACGCCTCACACACACACACACACACACACACACACACACACACACACACACACATATATAATATACATCCACACACACATCTTACACCCACCAATCACACACACACACACACACACACACACACACTTTCCACCCACCCATCACACACACACTTTCCACCCACCCATCACACACACACACACACACTTTCCACCCACCCATCACACACACACACACACACGCACATTATACATCCATCCATACACACACACACACACACACCAACAGGGGCGTCACCAAACACACCTGGGCCTCGGCAGGATAAAAACAGAGACAAAACCAACCAAAGACTGGGTGAGTGAATAAGTGAGTGAGAGACAGAACAGTAACAGTAGACTGACTCCTATATGTCTGTATCTCATTCACTCACGACGTCAACACAATAGTAAACTAACATTAAGGGGGAAATTTTCAAGTGAATGAATGAGTGAGTGAGTGAGAGACAGAACAGTAACAGTAGACTGACTGTTATATGTCTGTATCTCATTCACTCACGACGTCAACACAATAGTAACCAAATTTTAAGGGGGAAATCTGGAGCAACTATATAATTCCTTCAAACTATTTCAAGCAACAACAGAACATCATTATTATTATTTTTTTTTTTGCTCTTCTGGTCCTGTCTGTTTCCTAGCATACTTTGGAGGAATCAAGGCACTCCAATGTACCAAAAAAAGAATTACCACCTTAACCTAACATACCAAGACTGAGTGAGTGAGAGAGTGAGTGAGTGAGTGAGTATGTGGTTGTGAGAGTGTGTGAGAAAGCGAGTGTAAGAGAGGTAGTGTGTGTGTGTGTGTGTGTGTGTGTGTGTGTCTGTGTGTGTGTGTGTGTGTGTGTGAGAAAGCGAGTGTAAGAGAGGTAGTGTGTGTGTGTGTGTGTGTGTGTGTGTGTGTGTGTGTGAGAATGCGAGTGTAAGAGAGGTAGTGTGTGTGTGTGTGTGTGTGTGTGTGTGTGTGTGTGTGTGTGTGTGTGTGTGTGTGTGTGTGACCTGCCTGCATCAGCTGTGGAACCAAACTTTCACCCCTGGAGATTCATGAACCGTGACCAAACACACACACACACACACACACACACACACACACACACAACTACCACCATCTCTAACATACACACACACACACACACACACACACACACACACACACACACACACACACACACAACTACCACCATCTGTACCATACACACACACACACACACACACACACAACTACCACCATCTGTACCACACACACACAACTACCACCATCTGTACCATACACACACACACACACACACACACACACACAACTACCACCATCTGTACCATACACACACACACACACACACAACTACCACCATCTGTACCATACACACACACACACACACACACACACACACAACTACCACCATCTGTACCACACACACACACACACACACACACACACACACAACTACCACCATCTGTACCACACACACACACACAACTATCACCATCTGTACCACACACACACACACACACACACACACACACACACACATGTACATATATCTCAACCTACACACACACACACCTACACCTACACCTACATCTTAACCCACGCCCGTAAACACACACACAGTTGTCCACGCCCACAACCAGACGTCTTATAAGGAAGAGGACCCATTGTAATCTGTGTGTGTGTGTGTGTGTGTGTGTGTGTGTGTGTGTGTGTGTGTAGGTTGAGATATATATGTGTGTGTGTAGGTTGAGATATATATATATGTGTGTTGTGTGTGTGTGTGTGTGTGTGTGTGTGTGTGTGTGTGTGTGTGTGTGTGTAGGTTGAGATATATATGTGTGTGTGTAGGTTGAGATATATATACATGTGTGTGTGTGTATGTGTGTGTGTGTGTGTAGGTTGAGATATATGTGTGTGTGTGTGTGTGTGTGTGTGTGTGTGTGTGTGTGTGTGTGTGTGTGTGTGTGTGTGTGTGTGTGTGTGTGTGTGTAGGTTGAGATATATATACATGTGTGTGTGTGTGTGTGTAGGTTGAGATATATGTGTGTGGGTGTGTGTGTGTGTGTGTGTGTGTGTGTGTGGAAGTACAGTACCTCTCTGACCTCAACTCTTCCTATCTGCTGAGAGAGAGAGAGAGAGAGAGAGAGAGAGAGAGAGAGAGAGAGAGAGAGAGAGAGAGAGAGAGAGAGAGAGAGAGAGAGAGAGAGAGAGAGAGAGAGAGAGAGAGAGTAGATTATTATTCTTATATCAAATACATAACAAACCCAATATATTCGTTTAATATATTAAAGTAGATATGTATGTATGTATGTCTGTACCTCTTCCCTACACATATATACATACCTATTCACCTGGTATGTGGGTTTTTATGTATGTATGTATGTATGTATGTGTGTATATATTGTATATAATAACAGTGTCATGCATGTACACTCGCGGTCAGAAATTGTGTCCCGATCCCCTGGCAAGATGAATAGCAAACAGCCTAGCTTTGAAGGTTCGAACAACGGTGCGTATCCTACAACACACAGTAGTTTGAATCATTAAAGCTCGGCAAGTTGTGATTCATCGTGCCAAGGGATCAGGACACAATTTCTGACCGCGATCGTACCAACAAGATAAATTCTCCCTTTAGAACCTCGTGTTGTAGTCAGAAAATTGAAGGTTAGTGAGTCCTTCAAACATTGCCACGAAACACCACCTATATGAAAGAGCTTGTTTCGTGGCACAGTCAGGTGGAAACAGATGCGACCAACCAATTCTCACAACCGTTCACAGGGTCCCTATTAAAGATATCGTATGGTACGTACTTCACCTCTTCCTTATAAGCACGAAGGAAATAGAAGGAAAGGAGGGACGGTAGTAAGAAAACACCAAGGAAATAAAAGGAAAGGAGGGATAGTAGTAAGAAAACATCAAGGGAATAGAAGGAAAGGTAGTAAGAAAACACCAAGGAAATAAAAGGAAAGGAGGGACGGTAGTAAGAAAACACCAAGGAAATAAAAGGAAAGGAGGGATAGTAGTAAGAAAACACCAAGGAAATAAAAAGAAAGGAGGGATAGTAGTAAGAAAACATCAAGGGAATAGAAGGAAAGGCAGTAAGAAAACACCAAGGAAATAAAAGGAAAGGAGGGACGGTAGTAAGAAAACACCAAGGAAATAAAAGGAAAGGATGGATAGCAGGAAGAAAACAAGGAAATATAAAGAAAGGAGGGATAGATGAAGAAAAATTGAAGGAAATAAAAGGAAAGGAGGGACAGATGAAGAAAAATTGAAGGAAATAAAAGGAAAGAAGGGACAGTGTGTGTGTGTGTGTGTGTGTGTGTTTGTGTGTGTGTGTTTGTGTTTGTGTGTGTGTGTGTGTTGAGCATCACCACAAACAACTCCACTCCCAATACTCTCGTTGTTTTTCCTCATAATAATAATAATAATAATAATAAAACATAACTTCTGAACGAGTCAATCTCTTTCCTTATCTTTTCCAATGTCTTTCCTTTCTTTAATTATTCATTTTTTCCCCTATACGTGTTTGCTTGTTGTTGTACGTCCCTCTTTTCTATTTCCTTATCTATTTGTAGTTAGTTATAAGGTACTGTAATTCTGGCTTAGCGCACGTACACACACACACGCAGTCTTCTTTCTTTCCTTCCCTTTTCATTCATATACGAGTACATAACCACAAACAATTTCCTCTCGCCTGCAGTCACACCGCAACTCCAGCGGTGGAGACACGCACACCACACCACTCATTTGGTCGCCAGGAACACGTAACTAGCACCATTAATGACCTGAGTAACGAATGGTTTGGGTTAGAGGAAGCACTAGAGACAGGTGTTATCAGCCAGGTGTAAGGGAGCGGGAGGAAGATGATGCTGCGTCCATCCCCCACACCTGCTACACACACACTGACTCGCCTCTACCTCTACCTCGTCCTCTTATTATTTATTCTCTACCCACCAGTACCCACCGATGCCAATTTTATAAGGGGGTATTACACTTTTGGTACTACATGTCAGTGCCTTGATTTATTTCCCCAAAGTATACCAGGAAACAGGGACCATATGAACAAATATAATGGTGTCCTGTTACTTACAAATGTTTGGAGGAATCACTTGTATCATATTCACTTGCCAGCACTGTACGTACTTTCCCCTTAAAAGAAAGAACCTCGGATTGGTACACTCACTCACACACCCACACACACACTTACATACACACACACACACTTATTCCCTCTCACATACACACACACACACACGAAACAGCCTGAGTTTTAATAATAGGGAATCATCTGTTTTGTGGTATAGTTTGGAGGAATCATAACCCTTCAATTAAACTTGACCTCAGACTGAAATTTTTATATATTTTATAGTTTGTTGAAAGTAAAAGATTTCTACGGAAAATCACACTAAATGGTCAAGATATTATTATCAATACAATCTATACATGAGTGTTGACAGCAAATAAAAAAAAAAAAAAAAAAAATAATCACGTCTCTTTCTCATAAGTGTGTGTATGTAATTCTCTCTCTCTCTCTCTCTCTCTCTCTCTCTCTCTCTCTCTCTCTCTCTCTCTCTCTCTCTCTCTCTCTCTCCAACATACCAATTTTCTTGACTTGATAAATAACATCCACGTCACATACACGAGAAAGCCACAAGAAAATTGGAGGTCAATGAGTGCTTCAAATATTGCCACGAAACACCACCTACCGTACATGGAAGGAGCGTGTTTCATGGCATAGTCATGAGGAATCAGAAGCCGATCCAATTTTCATACACGATCACAGGGTCTAGTTTGGAAGAATCAGCAGTAGCCCGGGTTCCAATTTATCCAAAATAGGTTCTCCCCTTATATACTGTAATATAATAGGGGCATGCAAAACAAAAAACAAAAACAAATAGCTGTGACTGTAAACATTTCATCATACACACCAACAAATATAGCAACACATACAGTTCTACTCACATCTATACTTGTGGCAGCCAGTCAAAGTAGCATGGGTCAATATACAGTATAAGTAAAAGTGTAAACATCCAATAATAATGACTTGTAGAAGAAATAACAACACAGTACTGTACTCACGTCTACACTCATGGGCGTCGGTGGAGGTAGCACGGTCCCAGGGTGAGTCATTATAGAAGGGTAGACACTCCCCACAGTCCCTCCCTGCTGTGTTGTGTTCACACTGACACACTAACTGGGATTGTCCACCAACACCCGTGGCCACAACACACTCTGAGGCATGACCGTTACACTTACACCTGCCGGGGTTATAGGACAGAGTTGGGGGTTAGTTCCTGCTGGGTTACTGGTGATGATGTGTACTGTATTTGTTATAAAGTACACTCGTCATACGTAATCTCTGACCAGAGACCAACGGCAGGCACCACACATACCCTGCATTTGAACTCAGCCTTTATAGGTGTATTGGGTGGGGAAATGAGCAATACCAGGCAATTCAAAGCTTTCTGCTCCTCACACCCTGGTCAGAAATTATGTATCACTTGTGTACAGTGGTTTATTAGTCCAGGGATTACAGATACCAGTATATACAATAATTAGAATGACACTGTATTGTAACTCACACCCATCACCACCACCACCACATACTGAGACTTACATCTACCAGGGTTATAGTACAGTACAGAGGTGAAGGTTAGTTTCCAGGTTACTGGTCATGGTGTGTACTGTATTTATTATAACATACAGTACAGTAGTTAATTAGTCCAGGGATTACAGATTACATCAACTAGGACAATTGATTGTGACTCACACATGAGTGTAAAATAAAGTGGTGGATACAAGTACAGTACAGTATATATATGTATTTTATCCAGGATCTAAGCTTCATTTCCACCTGCGTATGTACTAGTAATAGTGCATGATGTAACACAATTTTAATGCAGAGATAACAGATATAGTTCTCATATGGTAAATTACGGATATATATATATATGTAGTTGCAATAAAAACTGGTTCAGAATGCAACTACCTGTATCTGATATTAGCAAAATTAAGTACCGTACATGAGATCGACGCGAATTTATGCTGCCGGCTGTACAGTATGTATGTTATATTGTTACATGATAAGTTTCTGATGTTTTCATGGCACTTTATTTATTCATACCCTAATGTTGATATATGAGTTTATAAATGTATGTTTACTGAATTGTTAATTAATTATAGTAGTTACTGTTGTTTTTATAGCACTATATTTATTCATACCCTACTGTTGATATGAGTTTATAAATGTATGTACAGTATGCTGCTGATGTATTGTTAATTGATTACATAAGTTATTGTTGTTTTTGACACATTATGTATTTATATCATAGTATGTGGTGGTAAGAAGCAAGGAGTTGTGGCTTTCCTTTGACCTTCCTAGGGGATAGTCTGTTCTTGTTTGCTTGCTTGTGAGGAAAGGATGAGGGATGGAGGACGGATGGGTACCTGTTTGATGAGTTGGACAGCTTACCTTCCTCCAACAGCCAGGTCAGTGATGGCATAGAAGTAAGACTGTAGTACCTTGGGATCACCAAACACTTCGTCTCTGAAGGTGTTGAGGCGGTCCAAGATGATGCGGATATCAGTGGCTGTTACCCAATCCTGTATAACAAATAAACACATACATACATACATCAGTACAGTACATGTATACAACAACAGAACACACATACATACATCAGTACAGTACATGTATACAACAACAGAACACACATACATACATCAGTACAGTACATGTAATTTAACAACAGAACACACATACATACATCAGTACAGTACATGTAATTTAACAACAGAACACACACACATACACAAAATGATGCAGATTTCAGTGGCTGTAACCCACTCCTGTATAACAAACAAACACAAACATACATACATACATACATACACCACAAAACCAAATCAGAAACAAAATAGTATAATGTTTTTCATGAGTGTATATTATCCTGATACAATAAATGAATAACTAAATCAATTAAGATTATTTCCCAGTTCCCAGTACTGTACTGTATGCAAGTATAATACAGGTGTTGACAATGGTGTGGTACTGATACTATATGGCTTTGTTGTTTGGGTCATATTTATTATTCAAGAACATTTGTGGTGCATACGATGGCTTGGTACCAGTACTATGGCTTCATAGACAAATAACAGAGCCATTATACTGGTACCATGCTATCATCAACACCACATGGATATTCTTGCATATGGCACTATATTTATAAAGTCATCGTACTGGTACCATGCCATCGTCAACACCATCAATGTTCTTGCATACGGCCCTATATTTATAAAGTCATCGTACTGGTACCATGCCATCGTCAACACCATCAATGTTCTTGCATACCGTCGACCCCATGACCCACCTGTAGCTCTGGGCTGTTCTCAAAGTTATACGCTGAAGGTCGCGCCTCGAGGGTAGAGAAGGCCACAGTGCCGCCCGTCAGAGGAGAAATGTCAGAGAACTCAGAGGTACACAGAGCCCTCGTCTCATCCTCCCGCCTCACATAGGTGGAGTCGAGGATGCCGTAGGTGTCGCGGCAAGTGGCACTGATGACGTAAACACTCAGTACAGTACAGTAGTCACACCAACAATTTATATTCTATTTTTTCCAAGATCTGGACTATAAACTAACTCTTACTAACATACTGTAACTATAACATACTATATCAAACTATATCTTACTTTTAATACTTATACTTGATACTTATATACTTAATACTTATAATATAATACTTATACTTATATACTTAATACTCATATACTTATACTTATAATATACTACTTATACTTATACTATACTATTTATACTTATACTATAATACTTATACTATACTTATACTATAAACAAACAGTTACTAACATACCATAACATTCTACAGTGTATCAAACTATATCTTACCCTAAAGGGACCCTGTGTTGTAGTCAGAAAAATGGAGTTAAATGAGTCCTTCAAATACTATCATGACACACCACCAATGAGGAAGGAGCTCGTCTCATGGCATGGTCAGGAGGAATCAGAAGCCTCCAATTTTCATACACGACCACAGGGTCCTTAAGGGGGTGCGGGAATAGGGGGACAGGCTTAGGGGGGTGCGGGGTTTTTTGGGGGGTGCGGGAGTAGGGGGACAGGCTTGGGGGGGGGAGTTAGGGGTGTGTGGGAATAGGGGACAGGCTTTCTACCCACCCCAAGCCTGTTCCCCTATTCCCGCACCCCCCCAGTCCCCCCCCAATCTGTCCCCTACTCCCGCACCCCTTTAAGGCAGTCACTCATAACAATACTACTGATGTATAATAAGAGGTAGAGCTTTCTGTCTTACCTGTAATACTGATAAGGTGTCCAATCATCCTCATATGTACTGCGCTTGAAGATAGCAAAGGACTCGGGTCTTGGGGAGTGGTAGAGTAAACGCACATACGTAATGTCAAATGCCTTGCCTGCAGGAGAAGGTAAAGGAATGCATCTATGTAGAGAGTGGTCAGGTTTAAGGTTTGTTACACTTTACCCTTGATATAAATATAATACATACAATACAGTATTTGTATTCATCACTTAATTTTACACTCAGTCCATCAAGTACAGTACAGTAATGTAATCCAAGAAAATTTACACCAAATGTTAACATAACTATATACTGTAGGTACTTATTTACAACTTATAAACACAGGACTGTTGGTAAATTTGTATCTAAGACTACTGTACTGTACACACATTACTTAAAAGTGAATCAATAGTGTCAGAAATTTTCCCACAGTCTGCAACCCATAACAATCAGCCTACTACTTGTTATGTAGGGTATAGTGTAGTTATTATAATGACCATTATTAAAACTATACTGGGAAATAATATGTCAGTAAGTCTGCATCTCCTCCTTTCACGGTTATAATAATTTCCAAAGGCAAGATATGTACCGAGGTTGAGAGTAATGTTGACTTGGTTGGGGTACTGGATGCCTTCATACATGGTCTCAGACTGCCACCAGGTGTCATTGTCATTGTTGTTGAAATCAGTGAGGTAGTGAGGTGGATGGGCAAGTGTTGGGATGTAAGCATTGCACATCTCACATGCCTTCTTGGAGCCATAACCACCTGTCTGGAGGCAGTATTCTTGTGGACGCTCCTCTCCACAAGTATTGGTCACCTCCACAGGCCGGTTGAAGGCAGCATTCACAAATTCTGGTACACATCTCTGTGGGTAAGACAATGAGTGTAAATTATTCGGATGAAATTAAAGAGAAAGAATGAAGACTGTGTTAGGCCTGCATGACCCTGTAGTACAAAGGAGAAGGAGACAGAGAGGAGGGGCAGCAGCATGAAGGAAATATAAGGAATGGAGGGACAGTTGAAGAATAAAAAGGGAGTGGTTTGGGTCCAAAGGGGTGCCAAGCCCAAACTCGTAAGGTGAGATTTTCTTGTTGGTAAATTGGAAGGCTACTGATTCCTCCTAACTATACCAGAATACACACGCCCTCAAAGGTACTAACTAATAGGGGATCTTTTTCGAGGCATTCAATTCACCAACAAAAGAATCAATCTCGCCTTAAAGTCAAAGCCTGGTCTTATCACTACAGGCAAAGATGTGATATGGGTAAACATTTGGTGGTCTTCAATGATGTGTCAAATGATGTAGTGGATATCAATTTTACACTGGGTATTTAATTAGTGTTATAACAAAGCTATACTGTACAGTACAGTATTTTAATGTGTTATTTCCCCTAAATATTGATAATGTTTTTGCATGCTTCTTATTATCTACATACAGGGTATGTATCATACTTTCAGGTCTTTAAACTAATGATACGTTACTTAACAATATACTTTTTCAGGTTTAATTACACAATACCAAGCACTTTCAATAGTACCGGTATTCATGAGATATTAAGAAAATATTAACACACATAACGCTCACCTTAATTTACCTCACATCAACCGACGACAAATTAACTGTGGTTGTGGTGGGAAGTGAAGGAGGAACGACTGAGAGCGAATGACAGGATGGTTGGTTGGTATAGGAAAAGGAACCGTAAACTTGTACTGTATTCTTAAGGGATAGTACAGTGTTGGCAAATCTGGAGCAACTGACTACAACACCAAACTATTCCAAGCAACAGGTCACTGTTATTTCTGTTCATATGGTCCTGTTTCCTGGCATTCTTTGGAGGAATTGAAGCACTCTAACGTACTAAAAGTGTATTGTTACCCCCTTGAGTCATTTACTGTTCATATATGTTGGAGCACAAGTTATGGATGGTAGTCTAATTAACTTCAAGAATATTTATCATGGTAAGAAATGGTGTGAGAAAACCAATTATTTTTTCTATACAGTAGGCTACATCCTTCTTCTATTTTGAACAGCAACATACAGTATATACAGAGTAATAAGTACTGTACAGTCAATATTTCAGTATTTTATTATTATGTATTTTTTATATATATACAGTATATATATTTTTTTTAATGTTCTGACACTGGACATAGGCTTCATCAAGCCCATTACCGTGGCCCAGGTCAACTGCTACTCACACATGCACTCACACACACAAACTTCAGGTCAAACACTTCACACTGTTCATCAATCTTTTTATATCTTTCGAGGGGAAATGTGTTATATCATGAAATTGAGGCTAAGAACTTGATGGGGATTTTATAATTTATGCAGTTCTCGCTTGTTTTTGTGAGTTGCTGTGTTTTCTCTGTAAGGACAACGTACATAATGAAGTAGCCATTTTGTATGTCACTTGTGAGATGTTTTTAATCAAGAGAAATACTGTATAGTATTGTACTCAGGTTGGATGTGGAATACTGTAGTACGATATGAGGGCAACAAAATACTATACAGTATGTTTAAGAGGATAGTACAGTGTTGATAAATATGGAGAAATTGATTCCTCCAAACTACTCCAGGTAACAGGATGCAATTATTTTTGTTAATCTGGTCCTGTTTCCTGGCATACTTTGGAGGGTTCAAGGTGCTCCTATGTACCAAAAGTGTATTCCCCTCTGACCTTCTTAGTTTCTGTACAATAATTAGTTTCCTTACTTAGGGAATCCTAAGAGAGAGAAGCATCTCTTTATCTTTGGAAATGATGCAAGTTTTTAGAAATGGGTGGCCATATTTTCATAAGGCTGGGAATACTGGTTTATTTTATTATTATTATTATCATTATTATTATTATTATTATTATTATATATATATTTTTTTTTGTTTTGTTAGTGCAAGTTGCCATAGGCCATCTTTGATTAAGGGAAGGAAAGCAATAGGATATAGAGATATGGAGAAAATTAAAGGGAACACTGAAAAGTCACAAGAACTTTGAGATGAATAATGAAATTTGAAGAAAATTCACCCATTTCACATCTTCTTGAATGTAGATGGCATGAAAGCAACCATTCCAACAGACTGCTGTAACATTGTATTATTTATCTGTGTTCTTGGACGTCTCCTCCTTCCCCTGAGATGATGTGTGTGTTGTGATGCTACATTCTGCTGACTCAGAGTTGGACAGAATCTCTGGATATGTCCCTGGGAACCACAATGATAACATGTAGGAGAGGCATCATGGTGAGGTCGTCTATGTGATGACCTATTGACAAGTCTTTGTCTACCATAATGACGCATAGGATGTGTAGTAATATTATCCCTTTGGTTATCATTGTGTCGTTGGCTTTTACTGCTTACAGATTCAATAGTAAGGGCAGGTATTGGGACCAGATGATCATGTTGTGTCTGTGAAGGAAGTAGTGATCTCTGGATGTATCCCTGGGTGTCATAGTCTGAGGAAGCAGTAGGAAGGGCAAGCACTTTGGGGGGGATGGTAAAGGATTCACAGGATCTCCTTAGGCCTTGATGATGTTTCCTCGAGTTCCTTTGGTGGTGTCTCCTGGGACCTTGACAACTGCCAGGATATCGCCTCCTTGTCTTCTGGAAGGATATGCTGCGTGTGTTGTGGGTAACAGTGTGAGTCAGATGGACTTGGCTACTGGCAATCACTTGGTTGTCATCTTCATGTAACACATTCATGGTATTGGTGTGAGAATCATTTGTGCACTCATGTGACACATTCGTATGAGGAATGTTCATGTGAGGAACATTTGTGCAAGAAATGTCTTTAGGCCTACATGAAAGGTCATGGGGAAGTGGTGATGAAGATTTAGAACCTTGGGTATCAAGACTCTCATCACTTGTGAAATTATCAATATTATCATCATTATCCTGTGAGTCAGTAATGAGGTTCACATTGGATTCACAATTATTGACAGCTGTGTAATCTTCATTATCATTATCCAGCATTTCAGGATCAACATGACTCACAGTGGGTAAAGATTGTTGTAACTCACAGTCCACATCTCTCTCAAAGTTTACAATGTCCAGTGATTGTATTGAACCTTGACGGGCTTGACTCATGTTGGATGTTACATGTAAAGTTGACTCCAGATGTGTAACAATAACACCAACACTGGATGATGTGGCCACTGACTCTGACTCACTGACCAGTACATTACCTTTTCTTTTTTGCCAGAGTCTGGTGGCATGACTAACAACAGAGTCCATTTCAAGGACCCAAAATACCACCAGTCTTTCCCGAAGCCAGGTGGGAATACCATTTTTAAACGTCTTCTTGAGTAACCTTGCTTGGTCAACACAGGGTGGAAGATCAGAGGACGTGAACATAATCATCTTTTCAATATCACTAACATAATCCATTGGACTTTGGTTTTCCTTCATTTTATAATTTGAAAAGTAATCTAAAATGGATGCCAGGAACACAGGTTTTTTAAATGTCCTTCTGAACTGTTGTTTAAAATTCTCCCATGTATCGGCTCTTGGTAGCATACAATAGTTGACAATAAACGCAGCAAGTCCTTTACAAGCAGTACGGGCCTTAACCATCAACAACAACTCATCACTAATACCATCATCACACCCTGTACAACATTGACCACACTCCTCCACACTGTACAGCCAAGCCTCCACCTCCAGGTTACGTCTCATTGTGTCTGATGATAAACCTTCCTCAGAGAATACTGGTGGTGGCCGCTGGTGATGACGGCAGTGAGAGGCAGGTATGGGGTTATCAAAGGTAATAACATGATTATTATTGTTACCATTAATAACAACACTATCTCTGTCAATGGTACTACTAGAACTATCTCTGATCATGACACTATCTCTATCACCACCTTCTCCCACGCTGTTACTACCACCATCCCTGACACCACTACCATTACCACCATCACTATCATCTCCATCATCATTCCTAACACCACCACCACTATCACCATCACCATTCCCAACACCACCACCATTTCCACCACTATCACCACCACCACTATCACCATCATCATTCCCAACACCACCACTATCACCATCACCATTCCCAACACCACCACTATCACCACCACCACTACCACCATCACCACTATCACCATCACCATTCCCAACACCACCACTATCACCATCACCACCATTTCCACCACTAACACCACCACCACTATCATCTCCATCATTATTCCCAACACCACCACCACTATCACCATCACCATTCCCAACACCACCACCACTATCATATTCTTTCATTAACTGTCCAATCATCGTCTTTAGTTCAGTAACGTTATCATCAGGAAAAGTAGTGATAGCACGAGTCAGCAACAATGATAGCAACTTCCTGGAGTCAGTAAGAGTCAGTTCGGTTGTCGTTTTTTCAGAGTCATTGAGGAGGGGCAGTCTCGAGTCACTCATTGCTAGTTTTGAGTTAGTAGTAGAGTTATTATGTGAGTCAGTTCTTATACCAGCCGAGTCAGGGCTTAGACCACGTGAGTCAGTCCTTATACCACACGAGTCAGTCCTTATACTATGTGAGTCAGTCCTTATACTATGTGAGTCAGTCCATATTCCATCTGAGTCAGTCCTTATACTAGCTGAGTCAGTCTTTATACTAGCCGAGTCAGTATTTATACCACGTGAGTCAGTCCTCATACCATGTGAGTCAGTCCCGTTGTCATGAGAGTCAGTCCATATACCATGTGAGTCAGTCCTTATACCATCCGAGTCAGTCTTTATACCAGCCGAGTCAGTCCTTATACTATGTGAGTCAGTGCCAGAGAAGCCACGGATCATATTAGTCCTAGCCTGAGTCACTGGTGTAGCCTGATAGGTGGAGTGAGTCAGACTACTAGGGTGAGTCACTGCATCTGACTTGTTCACCAGGTATGAAATATGAGTCACTGGGTCAGTCAACACCAACACACCAGCAGTACCACGAGTCACCTTTGCCATCTCAACACAATTTAATACCACATAGGCTACAAGTTGTTCTTACTATACACACATACATACATACTATATATTAAACATTTTTGTGTCCTCTATAAGCCTAACAAAAATAAATTTATACACGATTCAGGGTGTAATTCACTTTTGTTATATTGGAGTGCCTTTAATTATTCCTCCAAAGTATGCCAGGACACACGTACGACCGGATGAACAAAAATAATGGTGTTCTGTTGCTTGGAATACTTTGGAAGAATCATTTACACCAGCAGATTCACCAACAACAAATTAAATCCTTCCTTAAATGTATAAATCATGTGTACGATGAATATTTACTATACTACACAGTTGGGTAAATGCGTTCAAGTCCAATTAACCAAAAATTAAGGATCTCACACCAAATCTTGACGACACCTGTACAAAATATTCTTGAAGGTACTCACTCACTCACTCGGTGTTGATGAAGTTATATACCTGTGTCTTGTGTCCAGGGGTTAAGTTAGTCACTCAACCAACCAACTATATAGTGAGCCAACCAACCAACCAGTTCGCCAGACAGTCAACCATACAGCCAACCAACCAAACAGTCAACCATACAGTAGGTCAACCAACCAACCATAGAGTCAGTCAACCAACCAACCAGTCCGCCAAACAGCCAGTCAGCCAACCAACCAACCAACTAACCGACCACCCCGGTATTCCAATAGTTAGTTTGCCAGCCGTACACCTTACAGACCGTGGTAGTAACCGATACAAGACTGCCTTCCTGCCTGGCTGCCTCGCCTTTCCCCTCATAGTACCCTCACCCAGAAGGATCTCAGCCAATCAGTGGTGAGGTGGTGTGAGACGAAAGCTTGTGATTGGTGGAGGACTCGTACACACATTGTGTTAGGGGATAAAACACACAACAAACACACACTATCTTTGATCTTTGACCCAACTCCATTTCCACTACAAGTCAGCAGCTAGGACACATGCACACACCAGTACAACCATAGCCTAGACCAAACTTTACTGGGTACAGCTACACACACACACACCACACTTCATAGCTACACATACACCACACTCCACAGCTACACACACCACACTCCACACCTACACACACACCACACCTACACACACATACACCACACTCCACACCTACACCACACTCCACACCCACACATACACACCACACTCCACACCTACACACACTCCACACCTACACACACACTCCACACCTACACATACACACATACACCACACTCCACACCTACACACACATACACCACACTCCACACCTACACACACACCACACTCCACACCTACACACACATACACCACACCTACACATACACACACACTCCACACACATACACCACACACCTACACTCCATTCCACAGCTACACAAACCTAGACAAATACAACCAAACACCACACTCTAGCTCTCTCATAAGTCAGGATGGCCGAGCGGTCTAAGGCGCTGCGTTCAGGTCGCAGTCCGGTCTTCCGGGCGTGGGTTCGAATCCCACTCCTGACATGAGTTTTTAAATTATAAATCTGAAGTCGAATTCAGTAAATGTCTGCACCTTATACAATACTCACGAATATCATTACTACCCCCAAGCAATAACTATTAACATCATAACCACTACCACCACCGTATAACATCCCTCACTATAAACTTGTTTATTTGTTTGGTCCTTGTCCCTCCCTCAGTTATATATAAACCTCTCTTCTCTTCTCTTCCCCATTATATCATCATTCTTCTCTTCTATTTCTCCCTTCATATCCCCATTTTCTCTCCCATTTTTCACTGCTTCATATATTTTCTCTGTCTTTCCTCTCATCTCCTCCTTCATCTACTTTCCAATAATTATCTTCTTTTCCTCTAAATCCACTTTTCAGTATTAGTACAGAAGTACTGAATTCACTATATTGTATATTTTAGTATCATTACCCACTATTTTGGACCATTCTAAGATACTTTTCATCTATGGTGAAAGTGTCTTAGATGAAAAGTGTCTTAGAATGGTCCAAAATAGTGGGTAATTATACTAAAATATACAATATAGTGAACTCAGTACTTCTGTAATTTTACCCACTTCTCTTATAATTATGTATGTATGTATGTACAGTACTTAAAGTGTGTACCAAGAGTATTTGTCATAGTAACTCTTCCAGTTAACACAGAAAACCCTTCATGTGACATTCGTTTTCTTTCATAATTTTCCCACTATCTTTCTCATTAGTCTATTGTATCTTTACCTTAACCTTGTCTCCTTGCATAATAATAATATAATAATAATAATAATTATTACAAACTATATTTACACACACACACAAATTTTCCTTCCCTCCTTACATCATAATTTTCTCTCCTTTTCTCACATGTCTTTCCTCCCTTCAACCTTCCTTTTCTCTGCCCCTTCCGCTCTTTCTTCCTTCTCTCCCTCCCCTCACTGACCCTTCCAAACCCCAAATAATCCCTCTTTCCCTTTCTTTTGTACGTATATTGGAGTGTCTTGATTCCTCCAAAGTATGTCAGGAAACAGGACCAACAGATTAAAAAAAAAAAAAAAAAAAAAATAATAATGGTGTCCCGTTGTTTGGAATAGTTTGGGTGAATCAGCTAGTTGCTCCAGATGTACCAACACTGTACTATATACTCTTTTAAAATTTGGTACTTAGAAATATAAGAAACTCTATCTGTCTCTCTTCTGACCTCGTGTAACCTGAGAATAGGGACTGTTGACTGACACCCCGGGATCTAAAGCCAGTACTGCCAACACCACACTACCAACAACACTGAGTACTGCCAACACCACACTACCAACAACACCATGAGTACTGCCAACACCACACTACCAACAACACTATGAGTACTGCCAACACCACACTACCAACAACACCATGAGTACTGCCAACACCACACTACCAACAACACTATGAGTACTGCCAACACCACACTACCAACAACACCATGAGTACTGCCAACACCACACTACCAACAACACTATGAGTACTGCCAACACCACACTACCAACAACACCATGAGTATTGCCAACAACACCATGAGTACTGCCAACATCAACAATCACTATTACCAACACCACTATGAGTATTACCAACAACACCATGAGTACTGCCAACACCCACAACCACTACCAACAACACCATAAGTACTGCCAACACCATCATGAGTACTGCCAACACACACAACCACTACCAACACCATATGAGTATTACCAACAACACCATAAGTACTGCCAACATCAACAACCACTACCAACAACACCATCATAAGTACTGCCAACATCCACAACCAACTACCAACACCACTATATATAAGTATTACCAACACATACCCTTACAACTCCCAAACAATATCTTTTATACCTAAGGTGAGATTCTCTTGTTGGTGAATTGGAAGGTCTGTGATTCCTTCATAACAATGCCATGAAATATATCCCCT
>JAWQEG010003852.1:7500-11759 GCA_033782935.1 Petrolisthes cinctipes | reverse complement strand
ACAACTTTCTATAAACAACACCACCGAGAGAGTGATTATAGATGATGATGATGATGATGATGATGATGCGGTTTTGGGGGGTAAGTGAGGGGGAGGGGGGGTAACGTGAGGTCTGCGGTATGTGGGAGTTATAGAACCTATGATTGTGGTGCGGCTGCGGCTATATCTATCTATCACTGTGTGGGTCCGGTATAAGGGTGGCTGCATGCGGTAACAATCATAACAACAAACACACACACACACACACACACACACACACACACACACACACACACATTGCCTGTCTGTCTGTCTGTCTGTGTAATAGGGCCATATTTTCTTACTTACTGCATCATGAGTGAGGAATAAGGCCATCCTGTAAGTATCTTAATATCACATCATCAAGTACTGGAG
The DNA here is from genome assembly GCA_033782935.1 of Petrolisthes cinctipes. Taxonomy (NCBI): domain Eukaryota; kingdom Metazoa; phylum Arthropoda; class Malacostraca; order Decapoda; family Porcellanidae; genus Petrolisthes; species Petrolisthes cinctipes. The sequence goes on along the minus strand of JAWQEG010003852.1, from coordinate 11,366 downwards.
TCCACAAAACCCGAGTATGGTGTCAAAATGATGATGAATCCAACAATTTAAAGGTGAAGGCCTTGGACGGGGATGTATGACATATAGAGGCTCATATATTCCATCCCACCAACAATAACAAACGTGGAAAATGCAGATATGTTACAACTGCTTACACAGAGAGAATATTTAAGTGTACAGTATGTTTGCAAATGCTATATCGAATCAAACGAGTGTACTGTAACTGATGGCCTGTGTATTTTCAGTCATTCTTAACTGGTTAGGTTACATTACAACGACATAGGCAACTAGATCACTGGGGCATTTCTGGGGTCACGTTATTAGAAAAATAGTACCTCAGAATACGGTTGCAGTATAAACAGGTTTAGGAAGGTTACAACAAAGCTGCATTACCAACTTGTTAAATAATGTATACATCTGTAAACACAACACATAACAAGTGACACACTCGACTCTTTTACATGAAAGTAATATTATATGTTTTTGAGGACAGGTGACATCATAACAGCGTACCCTGTTAGAACAACTGGTCATTTTGGGGAGCATGTGATATCAATTCTAAATACCCATCACTGTGAATATACATTATCTGTAATATCAAATTCCGGTAACGCACAGAGGCCAACTTAACTACCTCGTCACTGCCGAAAACGCAATATTTTTAATTGTAGTATCCATTTGACCTTTAAACCAGTTAAAGGGAAGAGCATATCGAGTCGGCACGTATAAATTCCCGTAGAGATAACACTACACGCGGACAAAACAGACGTAAATCATGACTGTTGTGACGTAAGAGAGGAAAAAAAACTGGTGCGGCATCGGACTCTGAACCACAAAACACGTCAATACAATGTCTATCATTACGTACAAAACACAGACAAGAATCAGGTATATGAATGTGTACAGCAAAGCATAACTCCACAACTTACATAACAGTTATTAATAAGAGCATGCAGTAATCGAGTCATGACAAGGATTGCATCAAGGACACGTGTTTAACTGTTATCATTTCAGGGAAACATAACATTGCTATGGATTGAGTGAGAACCTTTAGAAACACAGCAAAGAGATCTAATGTACAAACGTAACTTATTAAACAGTAACACAAGCTTTGATTTGGTATGGCCGGGTGTTTGATGTTGGTTATGGAGATCTCAGTGTATCAGCTAATCCATAGTCACCACCTTCGGACAAGAAACAATCACGTTTTTTTAGCAGTCCCCCATACACTCACGGACCACGTTTTCTGTCACGGGTGTATATTCACTCTAACCTCACCCGCTCTCATACCTATGAACAACATCTGCTTTCATATATCTTCTTTTAAGTTAACTATTACTTTTCAGATTCATGTATCCCTCATAAACTTTTGCTTACATTTTACGGAAGGACTGGTTGAGGAAGGAGTGAAGAAGGTGGAAGGTGAGTGTGGAGAGAAAGTGAGAGAAGTACGTTTTCTTTAAATGGAGAGGAAGAGGGAGAAGAGAAGAGATGCTGTGGGGTAGAGAGAGAAAGAGGGGATGGATGGGAGGAGAGAGTAGGGGAGAGAAGGGAAGGGAAGATGGAGAGATATCAGGAGTGTGTGGAGGGTGACGGACAGAAGAGGGAGGAAAAGCTTTGACACAGCTTCCTATATAATTAATAAAAGGGAGGAAACCTATCAAGAGAGAGAGAGAGAGAGAGAGAGAGAGAGAGAGAGAGAGAGAGAGAGAGAGAGAGAGAGAGAGAGAGCATTAAAATGAAAAATAACACGAGAAATTTTAGAAACGAATAACTCGAAGGGAAAGCTTAGACGAAATCATATTTATATATACAGCGTGATTCAGCATTCCATGCATTAAATTAAATAATTCGATGATAATTCAATTGAATATTTCTAAGCAGTAATGTCTCTATGATGAAATGTCAAATTATACATAGTTTAGCTGTTACAATACATTTATGATACTGTATTAAGGAAGGCAAAAAGTGAAGGGAAAGTCACCTAGATTTATGAGGATATGTTTCAGATGTTTGTAGTACAGGTACTGTATATGAATAAAGATATATAAAATCTAGGTGGGCTTCCCTTCACTTTTCGCCATCCTTAATACAAAATCATAAATGTATTGTAACAGCTAAACTATGTACAATTCGACATTTCATCATAGAGACATTTTTGCTTAGAATTATCCAAGCAGGTCATCATTCAAATATATATATATATATAAAAAATTTCCATTTAACGGAAAGAGGACAAACTATACAGTAGTCAATATTATGGTACCGTACTGTATGACGATCGAAATAACGAATAAACTGTCAAAAGATGAACGAATTTGTAGAGCCGATAAACACAAATGACAGAGGACGAGGAGTGGAAGAGTAAAGAAAATGAGAGTGGAAGGAACTGGAAACGAGGAAAAGAGAGGGGCCAGGAGAGAGGGAAAATTGGAAACATTACAGAACTGAAGGTAGGAAGAGGGAGGGGATGGATAATGAGAGAAGAGGGAGAGGGAGGAGGGACAATAAGAGGAAAAAGGGGGAGGGGGTGAACCAAAATGAAGAAGGGGGGAGGAGGAGGGAGGACAGGGATGGAGTGGCCGAAATCACCAGGTTTCCAGGAAGTCCACCAGCTGGACCTTTACCTCTTATTGGTTCATTAGATGGCTGTGTTGGTAGTGGTCGTCGTGTTAGTTATGGTCTTAGTGGCATTGGTTACTATAACAGTCTTGGTATACGTGACGTAGTGGTTATACTCGAGTTGGGGGCCATTGATAGTGATCGTAGGGGTGGTTATGGTCTTAGTGGCATTGGTTATGGTACCGGTATCAGTCTTGGTATACGTGAGGTAGTGGTTATACTCGACCTGGGGCCATTGATAGTAATCGTAGGGGTGGTTATGGTCTTAGTGGCTTTGGTTACTGTAGCAGTCTTGGTGTGGTGGTGACGGAAGTGGTTATACTCGAGCTGTGGGCCATTGATAGTGATCGTAGGAGTGGTTATGGTCTTAGTGGCTTTAGTTACTGTATCAGCCTTGGTGTGGTGGTGACGGAAGTAGTTATACTCGAACTGGTGCTTTTGGTGGTGGTAGTGGTGGTTGTGGTAGCCTAGTTAATAAAATGGTGTGACAGTTAACAACATTTGAGGGAAACCTTTCCAGATTTTTGTTATTCGATTTTGAAATATTGCTTCATTAGAGTACAAACATTTATGAACAATTATAAATCCGATATTTCTAGCGACATATGTTTGATCAATGGTAAAGTATTCGTGAGCATTCAGATTGCTGGAGCCACTTAAAGTATTGTAAATCTTTAATAGGATTCCTCTCAGGCGGCGTGTGTTAAGCTATGTTAAGTTATGTTCTTTCAGTGGTTCTTCATACAGTTTATTACCCAGTCTAAGGATCATTTCAGTCAATCTGTGATGGATCTGTTCTAGTTTTTGTCTCAATAAGTTCGTAAACTACAGATGTTAACTTAACGGACGATGGTTACTTTGTTGTGACTAACTTTCCTAAATATACAGGAGTTGTTATGTGATAAAGCTTAACTTCAAGTCGTCTGGTACTTTCTCCGGTGTGGATACTCTGTATATTGTACTCAGTGTAGTGCATGACAATTGTACAGCCATTAATGTGTGGGCCAGGTTCTCACAGTATTCCTATTTCCAATTTCCTTCGCATCTCTCCCTTATTTCCCAACCCCTTTCTGCTAATTTTTTCCTTTTAAATCCCATCTCCTCACCTAGGCCTACCACTCAGTCTACTCCACTGTTCCAATCTACTGTACACTACCTCTCCTCCCCTTCTCACAAACAATCAGTCCACCACCGTAATAGGCCACCAACTTTTTTCACATCAAGCAGAGTTGGCGGAGAACAAC
>JAWQEG010003852.1:0-2500 GCA_033782935.1 Petrolisthes cinctipes | reverse complement strand
CCGGGCTTTCCCACCATGTCCTCAGTGAGTGTATGTTGTGTTGTTGGCGAGTGTCGTTGTGTGCGTTGCAGTCTTCCATAATGTGTTTAATAGAATGAGTTTTTTGTCAATACTGTCGGTATGGACGGATGTATTGTATGTATGCATGTACAGTACAAATTCACACACACACACACACACGTGCACGCATACGAGTAACATACCTACCACCCAGTCCCCTCCCCCTCCATACATCTCCCCTCTCTCCTCCTTCTCCTACTCACAAACAATCAGTCCACCACCGTAATAGGCCATCAACTTTTTCCACATCAAGCAGAGTTGGCGGAGAACAACACACTAGCACCACCACGCCTCGATTCTCAGAGCTGGAGTATATTCGTCACACCACCACGGTCTTGTCCTGTGTGTGTGTGTGTGTGTGTGAGTGTGTGTGTGTGTGTGTGTGTGTGTGTTCTAATTAGGTCTATTTGTCTAAGGAAAAGGTTAAAATGTTTGTGAAGAGAGGGTGGTTTGTTTATGTGCTGAGTGGAGGGATGGGGTGTGTGTTTTTAGTACTTGTTTGTGTGAGAAAAAGGGTCTAGTTTAGTGTTTGTGCTTAGAGTGGGGTGTGTGAGTGGACTGATGGCATTGTGTGTGTGTGTGTGTGTGTGTGTGTGTGTGTGTGTGTGTGTGTGTGTGTGTGTGTGTGTGTGTGTGTGTGTGTGTGTGTGTGTGTGTTTATGGACAGTACATATGTTCGTGTAGGTGTTTGCTAACGTCTAAAAATTTCAAGCATTTAAGAAAATTATTATTATCTAGTCTCTACTCAAACAAAAAACATTCATTTTTGTCAATTTCTGAAGTGTAAATTCAAAATATATTCTTGTGTGTATGAGTATCCGTGGTGCAGGAACGAAAGAGCGAGGTGAATAAGTGAGTGTGCGTGCGTGCGTGAGTGCGTGAGCGTGCCTCGGAGGTGTAGGCGTGAGGAGGATAAAGGTGAGAGTCCTGTCTGTCCGTCTGTCCCCTCACCTGCACTCCCCTACCACACCTGGCTCACACCTGTCACCTGTATCTGTCTGTCTGTCTGGATGTATGTATGTCAGTCTGTTCGTGATAAAAAAAAATGGGTTTGTGTTGGAGTGAATATGTTTGTGTATACATGTGTTGCCTGGTGTGTATCATAAGTGTGGGTTAATGTGCGTGTGTGTGAGTGTGTATGTGTATGTGTGCCCCACCCGCATTACCTGTGCCACCACACCCTATAGTACACACAGACACACTCACAAACACAAAGTCACGCACACACATACACAAAGAACACCAGCAGTGGGTGTGGTGAGTACGATGTGCGTCAGCTTCAGTACCATAAGGTGTGTGTGTGTGTGTGTGTGTGTGTGTGTGTGTGTGTGTGTGTGTGTGTGTGTGTAAAGAAATAGCCCTGGCTCCTTCAACTATCTCCCTCCTTCCTTCTGCCTTTCACTCCTCCCATTGCCTCCCCTCTTTCACAACAACTGGGTACTTCCTTTCCCATAGAAATCTGGCCCACCCACCCTCCCTTCCTTCCGGCCCTCCCTTTCACTCAAATTTTCCTCTCTCTCTCTCTCTCTCTCTCTCTCTCTCTCTCTCTCTCTCTCTCTCTCTCTCTCTCTCTCCTCTCTCTCTCTCTCCTCTCTCTCTCTCTCTCTCTCTCTCTCTCTCTCTCTCTCTCTCTCTCTCTACTAAACAGCAATTATATTCACACACACACACGCACACACACACACACACACACACACACACACACACCACACACACACACACACACACCTAAAAACATTACTCTCGTTTTTCGCACTCACCGCACCCAATGCAGGTGTGACCCGTACGTGAGAATGCAGGTGGGTTGTAGGTGAAGTACACACACACACACACACACACACACACAAACCCCTCTATTTTTTTTTATAGTAAATATTAAACTTCGTCTGACGTTCTTTCAATCTCTCTTTTCCTCCTCCTAGGTTCCTTTTGGTATTTATCGCTAATAAAATAAAGTCAACTCCAGCCACACCCACCCCTTCCCCCCCCCCAGTCCCCCATTAAAGCACGTTTCACACAACACACGACTTTTGTAAACAAGACATCGATTTAAACCCCGATTGCAACGTTTGTAACTGGGACACATATGGTTAAAATAATGAGAAGAGACAAACACACTCGTCAGCACACCTATCCCTATATATTTTTTTTTTATCATTTATCAACATTATGATTTTCTATACTTCTCTCTGGTATCGCGTATGACAGAGGAATAAATGACGAGGAAGGAGTGGGAAGGAATATTAAGTGCCTGTATGTATGTGTGGTGTTATAAGACTTGTTATGTGTACATTTACTTAGAGGCGTAGCTGTGGAGGGAATGGGGTCCTATGGAAATGCAAAAATGAAGAGTGGAGATAAGGTGCCTATGAGTAGTGGTAAGACTTGATATGTGTGTGGTTTGTTTACATTTACTGATAGGCGTAGCTAGGGAGGGAGG
>JAWQEG010003851.1:22500-26499 GCA_033782935.1 Petrolisthes cinctipes | reverse complement strand
GTTAGGTTTGAGGTTATGTGAGGTTAGGTTTGAGGTTATGTGAGGTTAGGTTTGAGATTATGTGAGGTTAGGTTTGAGGTTATGTGAGGTTAGGTTTGAGGTTATGTGAGGTTAGGTTTGAAGTTATGTGAGGTTAGGTTTGAGGATATGTGAGGTTAGGTTTGAGTTTATGTGAGGTTAGGTTTGAGGTTATGTGAGGTTAGGTTTGAGGTTATGTGAGGTTAGGTTTGAGATTATGTGAGGTTAGGTTTGAGGTTATGTGAGGTTAGGTTTGAGGTTATGTGAGGTTAGGTTTGAAGTTATGTGAGGTTAGGTTTGAGGTTATGTGAGGTTAGGTTTGAGGTTATGTGAGGTTAGGTTTGAGGTTATGTGAGGTTAGGTTTGAAGTTATGTGAGGTTAGGTTTGAGGTTATGTGAGGTTAGGTTTGAGGTTATGTGAGGTTAGGTTTAAAGTTATGTGAGGTTAGGTTTGAGGTTATGTGAGGTTAGGCTTGAGGTTATGTGAGGTTAGGTTTGAGGTTATGTGAGGTTAGGTTTGAGGTTATGTGAGGTTAGGTTTGAGGTTATGTGAGGTTAGGTTTAAGGTTATGTGAGGTTAGGTTTGAGGTTATGTGAGGTTAGGTTTGAGGTTATGTGAGGTTAGGTTTGAGGTTATGTGAGGTTAGGTTTGAGGTTATGTGAGGTTAGGTTTGAGGTTATGTGAGGTTAGGTTTGAGGTTATGTGAGGTTAGGTTTGAGGTTATGTGAGGTTAGGTTTGAGGTTATGTGAGGTTAGGTTAGGTTAGGTTAGGTTAGGTTATGTTAGGTTAGGTTAGGTTAGGTTTGAGGTTATGTTAGGTTAGGTTAGGTTTGAGGTTAGGTTAGGTTAGGTTTAAGGTTAGGTTAGGTTAGGTTAGGTTTGAGGTTTGGTTAGGTTAGGTTAGGTTTGAGGTTAGGTTAGGTTAGGTTTGAGGTTAGGTTAGGTTAGGTTTGAGGTTAGGTTAGGTTAGGTTAGGTTTGAGGTTAGGTTAGGTTAGGTTAGGTTTGAGGTTAGGTTAGGTTAGGTTTGACGTTAGGTTAGGTTAGGTTAGGTTTGAGGTTAGGTTAGGTTAGGTTAGGTTTGAGGTTAGGTTAGGTTAGGTTTGAGGTTAGGTTAGGTTAGGTTAGGTTTGAGGTTAGGTTAGGTTAGGTTAGGTTTGAGGTTAGGTTAGGTTAGGTTTGAGGTTAGGTTAGGTTAGGTTAGGTTTGAGGTTTGGTTAGGTTAGGTTAGGTTTGAGGTTAGGTTAGGTTAGGTTAGGTTTGAGGTTAGGTTAGGTTAGGTTTGACGTTAGGTTAGGTTAGGTTAGGTTTGACGTTAGGTTAGGTTAGGTTAGGTTTGAGGTTAGGTTAGGTTAGGTTAGGTTTGAGGTTAGGTTAGGTTAGGTTAGGTTTGAGGTTAGGTTAGGTTAGGTTAGGTTTGAGGTTAGGTTAGGTTAGGTTAGGTTTGAGATTAGGTTAGGTTAGGTTAGGTTTGAGGTTAGGTTAGGTTAGGTTTGAGGTTAGGTTAGGTTAGGTTAGGTTTGAGGTTAGGTTAGGTTTGAGGTTAGGTTAGGTTAGGTTAGGTTTGAGGTTAGGTTAGGTTATTTTTGAGGTTATAACCTAACCTAATCGAACCTAACCTCAAACCTAACCTCACATAACCTCAAACCTAACCTCACATAACCTCAAACCTAACCTCACATAACTCAAACCTAACCTCACATAACTCAAACCTAACCTCACGTAACCTCAAACCTAACCTCACGTAACCTCAAACCTAATCTCACGTAACCTCAAACCTAACCTCACGTAGCCTCAAACCTAACCTCACGTAACCTCAAACCTAACCTCACGTAGCCTCAAACCTAACCTCACATAACATCAAACCCAACCTCACATAACTCAAACCTAACCTCACATAACTCAAACCTAACCTCACATAACCTCAAACCTAACCTCACATAACCTGAAACCTAACCTCACATAACCTCAAACCCAACCTCACATAACTCAAACCTAACCTCACATAACTCAAACCTAACCTCACATAACCTCAAACCTAACCTCACATAACCTCAAACCTAACCTCACATAACCTCAAACCTAACCTCACATAACCTCAAACCTAACCTCACATAGCCTCAAACCTAACCTCACATAACCTCAAACCTAACCTCACATAACCTCAAACTTAACCTCACATAACCTCAAACCTAACCTCACATAACCTCAAACCTAACCTCACATAACCTCAAACCTAACCTCACATAACTCAAACCTAACCTCACATAACTCAAACCTAACCTCACATAACCTCAAACCTAACCTCACATAACCTCAAACCTAACCTCACATAACCTCAAACCTAACCTCACATAACCTCAAACCTAACCTCACATAACCTCAAACCTAACCTCACATAACCTCAAACCTAACCTCACATAACCTCAAACCAAACCTAACCTAACCTCAAACCTAACCTCACATAACCTCAAACCTAACCTCACATAACCTCAAACCTAACCTCACATAACCTCAAACCTAACCTCACATAACCTCAAACCTAACCTCACATAACCTCAAACCTAACCTCATATAACATCAAACCTAACCTCACATAACCACAAACCTAACCTCACATAACTCAAACCTAACCTCACATAACTCAAACCTAACCTCACATAACTATAACCTAACCTCACATAACCTCAAACCTAACCTCACATAACCTCAAACCTAACCTCACATAACCTCAAACCTAACCTCACATAACCTCAAACCTAACCTCACATAACCTCAAACCTAACCTCACATAACTTTAAACCTAACCTCACATAACCTCAAACCTAACCTCACATAACCTCAAACCTAACCTCACATAACCTCAAACCTAACCTCACATAACCTCAAACTTAACCTCACATAACCTCAAACCTAACCTCACATAACCTCAAACCTAACCTCACATAACCTCAAACCTAACCTCACATAACTCAAACCTAACCTCACATAACTCAAACCTGACCTCACATAACCTCAAACCTAACCTCACATAACCTCAAACCTAACCTCACATAACCTCAAACCTAACCTCACATAACCTCAAACCTAACCTCACATAACCTCAAACCTAACCTCACATAACCTCAAACCTAACATCACATAACCTCAAACCAAACCTAACCTAACCTCAAACCTAACCTCACATAACCTCAAACCTAACCTCACATAACCTCAAACCTAACCTCACATAACCTCAAACCTAACCTCACATAACCTCAAACCTAACCTCACATAACCTCAAACCTAACCTCATATAACATCAAACCTAACCTCACATAACCACAAACCTAACCTCACATAACTCAAACCTAACCTCACATAACTCAAACCTAACCTCACATAACTATAACCTAACCTCACATAACCTCAAACCTAACCTCACATAACCTCAAACCTAACCTCACATAACCTCAAACCTAACCTCACATAACCTCAAACCTAACCTCACATAACCTCAAACCTAACCTCACATAACCTCAAACCTAACCTCACATAACCTCAAACCTAACCTCACATAACTTTAAACCTAACCTCACATAACCTCAAACCTAACCTCACATAACCTCAAACCTAACCTCACATAACTTCAAACCTAACCTCACATAACCTCAAACCTAACCTCACATAACCTCAAACCTAACCTCACATAACCTCAAACCTAACCTCACATAACCTCAAACCTAACCTCACATAACCTCAAACCTAACCTCACATAACCTCAAACCTAACCTCACATAACCTCAAACCTAACCTCACATAACCTCAAACCTAACCTCACATAACTCAAACCTAACCTCACATAACCTCAAACCTAACCTCACATAACCTCAAACCTAACCTCACATAACCTTAAACCTAACCTCACATAACCTCAAACCTAACCTCACATAACCTCAAACCTAACCTCACATAACCTCAAACCTAACCTCACATAACCTC
>JAWQEG010003851.1:0-10000 GCA_033782935.1 Petrolisthes cinctipes | reverse complement strand
ACCTCAAACCTAACCTAACCTAACCTCAAACCTAACCTAACCTAACCTCAAACCTAACCTAACCTAACCTAACCTCAAACCTAACCTAACCTAACCTAACCTCAAACCTAACCTAACCTAACTTAACCTCAAACCTAACCTAACCTAACCTAACCTCAAACCTAACCTAACCTAACCAAACCTCAAACCTAACCTAACCTAACCTAACCTTAAACCTAACCTAACCTAACCTCAAACCTAACCTAACCTAACCTCAAACCTTACCTAACCTAACCTAACCTCAAACCTAACCTAACCTAACCTAACCTTAAACCTAACCTAACCTCAAACCTAACCTAACCTAACCTAACCTCAAACCTAACCTAACCTAACCTGAAACCTAACCTAACCTAACCTAATCTCAAACCTAACCTAACCTAACCTAACCTCAAACCTAACCTAACCTAACCTAACCTAAAACCTAACCTAACCTAACCTAACCTCAAACCTAACCTAACCTAACCTAACCTCAAACCTAACCTAACCTCAAACCTAACCTAACCTAACCTAACGTCAAACCTAACCTAACCTAACCTCAAACCTAACCTAACCTAACCTAACCTCAAACCTAACCTAACCTAATCAAACCTCAAACCTAACCTAACCTAACCTAACCTCAAACCTAACCTAACCTAACCTCAAACCTAACCTAACCTAACCTAACCTCAAACCTAACCTAACCTCAAACCTAACCTAACCTAACCTAACCTTAAACCTAACCTAACCTAACCTAACTTCAAACCTAACCTAACCTAACCTCAAACCTAACCTAACCTAACCTCAAACCTAACCTAACCTAACCTCAAACCTAACCTAACCTAACCTAACCTCAAACCTAACCTAACCTAACCTAACCTCAAACCTAACCTAACCTAACCTAACCTCAAACCTAACCTAACCTAACCTCAAACCTAACCTAACCTAACCAAACCTCAAACCTAACCTAACCTAACCTAACCTTAAACCTAACCTAACCTAATTTCAAACCTAACCTAACCTAACCTAACCTCAAAACTAACCTAACCTAACCTAACATAACCTAACCTAGCCTAACCTAACCTAACCTAACCTCACATAACCTCAAACCTAACCTCACATAACCTCAAACCTAACCTCACATAACCTCAAACCTAACCTCACATAACCTCAAACCTAACCTCACATAACCTCAAACCTAACCTCACATAACCTCAAACCTAACCTCACATAACCTCAAACCTAACCTCACATAACCTCAAACCTAACCTCACATAACCTCAAACCTAACCTCACATAACCTCAAACCTAACCTCACATAACCTCAAACCTAACCTCACATAACCTCAAACCTAACCTCACATAACCTTAAACCTAACCTCACATAACCTCAAACCTAACCTCACATAACCTCAAACCTAACCTCACATAACCTCAAACCTAACCTCACATAACCTCAAACCTAACCTCACATAACTTTAAACCTAACCTCACATAACCTCAAACCTAACCTCACATAACCTCAAACCTAACCTCACATAACTTCAAACCTAACCTCACATAACCTCAAACCTAACCTCACATAACCTCAAACCTAACCTCACATAACCTCAAACCTAACCTCACATAACTTCAAACCTAACCTCACATAACCTCAAACCTAACCTCACATAACCTCAAACCTAACCTCACATAACCTCAAACCTAACCTCACATAACCTCAAACCTAACCTCACATAAACTCAAACCTAACCTCACATATCCTCAAACCTAACCTCACATAACCTCAAACCTAACCTCACATAACCTCAAACCTAACCTCACCTAACCTCAAACCTAACCTAACCCAACCTAACCTAACCTCAAACCTTACCTAACCTAACCTCAGACCAAACCTAACCTAACCTAACCTCACCTAACCACAAACCTAACCTAACCCAACCTAACCTAACCTCAAACCTAACCTAACCTAACCTAACCTCAAACCTAACCTAACCTAACTTCAAACCTAACCTAACCTAACCTAACCTCAAACCTAACCTAACCTAACCTCAAACCTAACCTAACCTAACCTCAAACCTAACCTAACCTAACCTAACCTCAAACCTAACCTAACCTAACCTAACCTCAAACCTAACCTAACATAACCTAACCTCAAACCTAACCTAACCTAACCTAACCTCAAACCTAACCTAACCTAACCTAACCTCAAACCTAACCTAACCTAACCTAACGTCAAACCTAACCTAACCTAACCTCAAACCTAACCTAACCTAACCTAACCTCAAACCTAACCTAACCTAACCTAACCTCAAACCTAACCCAACCTAACCTAACCTCAAACCTAACCTAACCAAACCTAACCTCAAACCTAACCTAACCTAACCTAACCTCAAACCTAACCTAACCTCAAACCTAACCTAACCTAACCTAACCTCAAACCTAACCTAACCTAACCTAACTTCAAACCTAACCTAACCTAACCTAACCTCAAACCTAACCTAACCTAACCTCAAACCTAACCTAACCTAACCTCAAACCTAACCTAACCTAACCTCAAACCTAACCTAACCTAATCTAACCTCAAACCTAACCTAACCTAACCTAACCTCAAACCTAACCTAACCCTAACCTAACCTCAAACCTAACCTAACCAAACCTCAAACCTAACCTAACCTAACCTTAAACCTAACCTAACCTAACCTCAAACCTAACCTAACCTAACCTCAAACCTAACCTAACCTAACCTAACCTCAAACCTAACCTAACCTAACCTAACCTCAAACCTAACCTAACCTAACCTAACCTCAAACCTAACCTAACCTCAAACCTAACCTAACCTAACCTAACCTCAAACCTAACCTAACCTAACCTCAAACCTAACCTAACCTAACCTAACCTCAAACCTAACCTAACCTAACCTAACCTCAAACCTAACCTAACCTAACCTAACCTCAAACCTAACCTAACCTAACCTCAAACCTAACCTAACCTAACCAAACCTCAAACCTAACCTAACCTAACCTTAAACCTAACCTAACCTAACCTCAAACCTAACCTAACCTAACCTAACCTCAAACCTAACCTAACCTAACCTAACATAACCTAACCTAACCTAACCTAACCTAACCTAACCTCACATAACCTCAAACCTAACCTCACATAACCTCAAACCTAACCTCACATAACCTCAAACCTAACCTCACATAACCTCAAACCTAACCTCACATAACCTCAAACCTAACCTCACATAACCTCAAACCTAACCTCACATAACCTCAAACCTAACCTCACATAACCTCAAACCTAACCTCACATAACCTCAAACCTAACCTCACATAACCTCAAACCTAACCTCACATAACCTTAAACCTAACCTCACATAACCTCAAACCTAACCTCACATAACCTCAAACCTAACCTCACATAACCTCAAACCTAACCTCACATAACCTCAAACCTAACCTCACATAACCTCAAACCTAATCTCACATAACTTTAAACCTAACCTCACATAACCTCAAACCTAACCTCACATAACCTCAAACCTAACCTCACATAACTTCAAACCTAACCTCACATAACCTCAAACCTAACCTCACATAACCTCAAACCTAACCTCACATAACCTCAAACCTAACCTCACATAACTTCAAACTTAACCTCACATAACCTCAAACCTAACCTCACATAACCTCAAACCTAACCTCACATAACCTCAAACCTAACCTCACATACCCTCAAACCTAACCTGACATAACCTCAAACCTAACCTCACATAAACTCAAACCTAACCTCACATATCCTCAAACCTAACCTCACATAACCTCAAACCTAACCTCACATAACCTCAAACCTAACCTCACCTAACCTCAAACCTAACCTAACCCAACCTAACCTAACCTCAAACCTAACCTAACCTAACCTCAGACCAAACCTAACCTAACCTAACCTCACCTAACCACAAACCTAACCTAACCCAACCTAACCTAACCTCAAACCTAACTTAACCTAACCTAACCTCAAACCTAACCTAACCTAACTTCAAACCTAACCTAACCTAACCTAACCTCAAACCTAACCTAACCTAACCTCAAACCTAACCTAACCTAACCTCAAACCTAACCTAACCTAACCTAACCTCAAACCTAACCTAACCTAACCTAACCTCAAACCTAACCTAACCTAACCTAACCTCAAACCTAACCTAACCTAACCTAACCTCAAACCTAACCTAACCTAACCTAACCTCAAACCTAACCTAACCTAACCAAACCTCAAACCTAACCTAACCTAACCTAACCTTAAACCTAACCTAACCTAACCTCAAACCTAACCTAACCTAACCTAACCTCAAACCTAACCTAACCTAACCTAACCTCAAACCTAACCTAACCTAACCTAACCTCAAACCTAACCTAACCTCAAACCTAACCTAACCTAACCTAACCTCAAACCTAACCTAACCTAACCTCAAACCTAACCTAACCTAACCTAATCTCAAACCTAACCTAACCTAACCTAACCTCAAACCTAACCTAACCTAACCTAACCTCAAACCTAACCTAACCTAACCTAACCTCAAACCTAACCTAACCTAACCTAACCTCAAACCTAGCCTAACCTAACCTAACCTCAAACCTAACCTAACCTAACCTAACGTCAAACCTAACCTAACCTAACCTCAAACCTAACCTAACCTAACCTAACCTCAAACCTAACCTAACCTAACCAAACCTCAAACCTAACCTAACCTAACCTCAAACCTAACCTAACCTAACCTAACCTCAAACCTAACCTAACCTAACCTAACCTCAAACCTAACCTAACCTAACCTAACCTCAAACCTAACCTAACCTAACCTCAAACCTAACCTAACCAAACCTAACCTCAAACCTAACCTAACCTAACCTAACGTCAAACCTAACCTAACCTAACCTCAAACCTAACCTAACCTAACCTAACCTCAAACCTAACCTAACCTAACCTAACCTCAAACCTAACCTAACCTAACCTAACCTCAAACCTAACCTAACCTAACCTCAAACCTAACCTAACCTAACCAAACCTCAAACCTAACCTAACCTAACCTAACCTTAAACCTAACCTAACCTAACCTCAAACCTAACCTAACCTAACCTAACCTCAAACCTAACCTAACCTAACCTAACATAACCTAACCTAACCTAACCTAACCTAACCTAACCTCACATAACCTCAAACCTAACCTCACATAACCTCAAACCTAACCTCACATAACCTCAAACCTAACCTCACATAACCTCAAACCTAACCTCACATAACCTCAAACCTAACCTCACATAACCTCAAACCTAACCTCACATAACCTCAAACCTAACCTCACATAACCTCAAACCTAACCTCACATAACCTCAAACCTAACCTCACATAACCTCAAACCTAACCTCACATAACCTTAAACCTAACCTCACATAACCTCAAACCTAACCTCACATAACCTCAAACCTAACCTCACATAACCTCAAACCTAACCTCACATAACCTCAAACCTAACCTCACATAACCTCAAACCTAACAACCTAACCTCACATAACCTCAAACCTAACCTCACATAACCTCAAACCTAACCTCACATAACTTCAAACCTAACCTCACATAACCTCAAACCTAACCTCACATAACCTGAAACCTAACCTCACATAACCTCAAACCTAACCTCACATAACTTCAAACCTAACCTCACATAACCTCAAACCTAACCTCACATAACCTCAAACCTAACCTCACATAACCTCAAACCTAACCTCACATAACCTCAAACCTAACCTCACATAACCTCAAACCTAACCTCACATAACCTCAAACCTAACCTCACATAAACTCAAACCTAACCTCACATATCCTCAAACCTAACCTCACATAACCTCAAACCTAACCTCACATAACCTCAAACCTAACCTCACCTAACCTCAAACCTAACCTAACCCAACCTAACCTAACCTCAAACCTAACCTAACCTAACCTCAGACCAAACCTAACCTAACCTAACCTCACCTAACCACAAACCTAACCTAACCCAACCTAACCTAACCTCAAACCTAACCTAACCTAACCTAACCTCAAACCTAACCTAACCTAACTTCAAACCTAACCTAACCTAACCTAACCTCAAACCTAACCTAACCTAACCTCAAACCTAACCTAACCTAACCTCAAACCTAACCTAACCTAACCTAACCTCAAACCTAACCTAACCTAACATAACCTCAAACCTAACCTAACCTAACCTCAAACCTAACCTAACCTAACCTAACCTCAAACCTAACCTAACCTAACCAAACCTCAAACCTAACCTAACCTAACCTAACCTTAAACCTAACCTAACCTAACCTCAAACCTAACCTAACCTAACCTAACCTCAAACCTAACCTAACCTAACCTAACCTCAAACCTAACCTAACCTAACCTAACCTCAAACCTAACCTAACCTCAAACCTAACCTAACCTAACCTAACCTCAAACCTAACCTAACCTAACCTCAAACCTAACCTAACCTAACCTAATCTCAAACCTAACCTAACCTAACCTAACCTCAAACCTAACCTAACCTAACCTAACCTCAAACCTAACCTAACCTAACCTAACCTCAAACCTAACCTAACCTAACCTAACCTCAAACCTAACCTAACCTAACCTAACCTCAAACCTAACCTAACCTAACCTAACGTCAAACCTAACCTAACCTAACCTCAAACCTAACCTAACCTAACCTCAAACCTAACCTAACCTAACCAAACCTCAAACCTAACCTAGGTTAGGTTAGGTTAGGTTGAGGTTAGGTTAGGTTAGGTTAGGTTTGAGGTTAGGTTAGGTTAGTTAGGTTAGGTTAGGTTAGGTTAGGTTAGGTTAGGTTAGGTTAGGTTAGGTTAGGTTAGGTTAGGTTAGGTTAGGTTAGGTTAGGTTAGGTTAGGTTAGGTTAGGTTAGGTTAGGTTAGGTTAGGTTAGGTTAGGTTAGGTTAGGTTAGGTTAGGTTAGGTTAGGTTAGGTAGGTTAGGTTAGGTTAGGTTAGGTAGGTTAGGTTAGGTTAGGTTAGGTTAGGTTAGGTTAGGTTAGGTTAGGTTAGGTTAGGTTAGTTAGGTTAGGTTAGGTTAGGTTAGGTTAGGTTAGGTTAGGTTAGGTTAGGTTAGGTTAGGTTAGGTTAGGTTAGGTTAGGTTAGGTTAGGTTAGGTTAGGTTAGTTAGGTTAGGTTAGGTTAGGTAGGTTAGTTAGGTTAGGTAGTTAGGTTAGGTTAGGTTAGGTTAGGTTAGGTTAGGTTAGGTTAGGTTAGGTTAGGTTAGGTTAGGTTAGGTTAGGTTAGGTTAGGTAGGTTAGGTTAGGTTAGGTTAGGTTAGGTTAGGTAGGTTAGGTTAGGTTAGGTTAGGTTAGGTTAGGTTAGGTAGGTTAGGTTAGGTTAGGTAGGTTAGGTTAGGTTAGGTTAGGTTAGGTTAGTTAGGTTAGGTTAGGTTAGGTTAGGTTAGGTTAGGTTAGGTTAGGTTAGTTAGGTTAGGTTAGGTTAGGTTAGGTTAGGTTAGGTTAGGTTAGGTAGTAGGTTAGGTTAGGTTAGGTTAGGTTAGGTTAGGTTAGGTTAGTTAGTTAGGTTAGGTTAGGTTAGGTTAGGTTAGGTTAGGGTTAGGTTAGGTTAGGTTAGGTTAGGTTAGGTTAGGTTAGGTTAGGTTAGGTTAGGTTAGGTTAGGTTAGGTTTGGTTAGGTTAGGGTAGGTTAGGTTAGGTGGTTAGGTTAGGTTAGGTTAGGTAGGTTAGGTTAGGTTAGGGTAGGTTAGGTTAGGTTAGGGTTAGGTTAGGTTAGGTTAGGTTAGGTTAGGTTAGTGTTAGGTTAGGTTAGGTTAGGTGGTAGGTTAGGTAGGTTTAGGTTAGGTTAGGTTAGGTGGTGTTGGTTAGGTTAGTTAGGGTTAGGTTTGGTTAGTGGTGTAGGTTAGGTTAGGTTAGTGTGGTTAGGTAGGTTAGGTTAGGTGGTTAGGTTGAGGTGTAGGTGTGGTTAGGGGTTGGTTAGGTGTGGGTAGGTTAGTTAGGTTAGGTTAGGTTAGGTTAGGTTAGGTTAGGTGAGGTTAGGTTAGTTTAGGTTAGGTTAGGTTGGTGTAGGTGTAGGTGTAGGTTTGGTGTAGGTAGGTTAGGTTAGGTTAGGTTAGGTTAGGTAGGTTAGGTAGGTTAGGTTGGTTAGGTTAGGTTAGGGTTGGTTGGGTTGGTAGGGTTGTGGTTAGGTGTTAGGTTAGTTAGGTGTGGTTAGGTTAGGTTAGGTGGTAGGTTAGGGTTGGTAGGGTTAGGTGGTAAGGTGGTTAGGTGGTTGTGGGTTAGGTTAGGTGGGTAGGTTAGGTGGTTGGGTTAGTGTAGGTTAGGTTAGGTAGTGGTGTAGGTGGTGTAGGTTGGTAGGTGGTGGTTAGGTTGGGTTGGGGTGTGGGTTGGTAGGTAGGTGTGGTTAGGTAGGTAGGTTAGGTTAGGTGGTAGGTGGTTTGGGTTAGGTTGTGGTGGGTTGGGTAGGGGTGGTTAGGTGTGGTAGGGTTAGGTTGGGTTAGGTGTGGTTAGGTTAGGTTAGGGTGTGGTAGGTGTAGGTGGTTGGGGTGGTTGTGGTGAGGTTGGTTAGGTGTAGGGTTGGTTAGGTTAGGTGGTGGTTTGGTTGGGTTAGGTTAGGGTGGTTGGTTAGGTGTGGTTGGTGGTTGGGTGTGTGGTGTGGTTGGGTTAGGGTGTGGTTGGGTGGTGAGGGTTGGTGTGGTGGGTTGGGTGTGGTTAGGGTAGGTGGTGTGGGTTGGTGGTGGGTTAGGGTGGTGGTGTGGGTGGTGGTGGTGGGTGGGTGGGTAGGGTGGTGGGTGGTTGGTAGGTTGGTGTGGTTGGGTTAGGTGGTAGGTTTGGGTGTGGTGGTGGGGTGTTGGTTAGGTTGGTGGTGGGTGGGGTGGGTGGGTGGTGTGGGGTTGGGTGGTGAGGTGGGTGGTGGGTGGGTTGGTGGTGTGGTTGGTTGGGTGGTGGTGGTAGGGTGGTGGTTAGGTGTGGGTGGTGGTGTGGTTGGGGTTGGTTGGTGTGGGTAGGTTGGGTTAGGTGGTGGGGTGTGGTTAGGTGGGTTAGGTGGTTGGTTGGTGGTAGGTGGTGGGTTGGGTGGGTGTGGGTGGTGTGGTTAGGTTAGGTTAGGTGGTAGGGTGGGTGGGTGTGGTTAGGTTGGTTAGGTGGGAGGTTGGGTTGGTGGTTAGGTGGTAGGTTAGGTTAGGTTAGGTGTAGGTTAGGTGGTGTTAGGTTAGGTTAGGTTAGTTAGGTTAGTGTAGGGGTAGGTTAGGTTAGGTGTTAGGTTGGTAGGTTAGGTTAGGTTAGGGTTGTTGAGGTTAGGGTGGTTAGGTTAGGTTAGGGTTAGGGGTAGGGTAGGTTGGTAGGTTAGGTTAGGTTAGGTTGGTTAGGGTTAGGGTTAGTGTGGTAGGTTTGGTAGGTTGGTTGGTTAGGGGTTAGGTTAGGGTGGGGTTAGGTGGTTGTTAGGTTAGGTGGTAGGTTAGGTTAGGGTGGGTAGGTTAGGGTAGGGTTAGGGTAGGTTAGGTGAGGTTAGGGTTAGGGTTAGGTGTTTGGTTGGGGTTGGGTGGGTAGGTGGGTGTGGTAGGTGGTGGGGTTGGTGGTGTTGTAGGTTAGGTTAGGTTAGGTTAGGTTAGGTTAGGGTTGAGGGTAGGTTAGGTTGGTAGGTTTGGTTAGGGTGGTTGGTGGAGGGTGGTTGGGTTAGGTGGGTAGGTTGAGGTTAGGTTAGGTTGGTTAGGTGGTGGTGGTAGGGGTGGTTAGGTTAGGTAGGGTGTAGGTTAGGTTGGTTAGGTGTAGGTTAGGTTAGGTTGTGTTAGGTTGGTTAGGTTAGGTTAGGGTGTTAGGTTAGGTTAGTGTTAGGTTAGGTTAGGTTAGGTGTAGGGTTAGGTTAGGTTAGTGTAGGTTAGGTTAGGTTAGGTTAGGTTAGGTTAGGTTAGGTTGGTTAGGTTAGGTTAGGTTAG
>JAWQEG010003850.1:45000-69494 GCA_033782935.1 Petrolisthes cinctipes | reverse complement strand
ATTATGTTATATATTATTTATTACAATAATAATAATAATAATAATCAATATTTTTATCATTATTTCTATTATTATTTTCATTACTATTTTTATTATTATTTTTATTATTACCATTATTATTACTATTATTAATACTATTAGTATTATTATTATTATTATTATTATTATTATTATTATTGTTATATATATTGTTTTTTTTTTTTTTTTTTTTGTCATTATCATTTTGTTATTTTTATTACTATTATTATTTATATTTCTGATATTTTTATTATTTTTATCTTTTTTATTATTATTTTCATCATTTTTATTATTATTGTTATCATTTTTATTATTATTATTATTAGTTTTATTGTTATCTTTTTATTATTACTATTATGTTATATATGTATAATAATAATAATAATAATAATAATAATAATAATAATAATAATAATAATAATAATAATAATAATAATAATAATAATAATAATAATAATAATAAATATTATTATTATTATTATTATTATTATTATTATTATTATCATTTTTATTTTTAATATTATTATTATTATTTTTAATATTATTATTATCATTATTATCATTTTTGATATTATTATTATATTTTTTATTATTATTGTAATTTTTTATTATTATCATTTTTGATATTATTATTATAATTTATTATTATTATTATTATTTTTGATATTATTATTATTATTATTATTATTATTATTATTATTATTATTATTATTATTATTATTATTATTATTGCTATCATTATTATTATTGCTATCATTATTTTGCAGCACCTCATAATAATAATATAATTGAGGGGGTTGAGAAGACATAATGTGTTGTATGATTATGTTTTGATATGATACTGATCTTTTACACGATGGAAGGAAAGTGTCGTCGGTTATTTGATTGTGGCTGTACAGTCGGCCTCAGGAATTCATACACAGTGTATTGATTAAAAGGGGTCTTTATTCTGCACATAATGTCGGCATTGTTCTACTGACTGATTCAAGTATTACCCAAATAACATTACTAGAATTGTTTTGTGATTAAAAATTAATGCACTAAATTTTGTAGTTGTTACGAACCGTTGATGTGACAGTGGTGTATACGAATTGCTGAGGCCGACTGTACTACTGCCTGTGTACCGTTGAATTACCGGGCCGTATTCAAGAACATTCATGGTGTTGACGATGATGATGTGGTACCGGTATGATGACTCCATCTCCATAGACAAACAACAGAGTATCGTACTGGTACCATAGCATCATCAACACCCTTACCAACCACTCCATCATACTTGTTCCACCATATTTTAGACATTCTACATCGCATCCATCCAAACCTGAAGCTTTTCCTGTTTTCATCTCTCTCATTGCCTCCTCCACCTCCTTCTTTCCCTGTTTTCATCTCTCTCATTACCTCCTCCACCTCCTTCTTTCCCTGTTTTCATCTCTCTCATTACCTCCTCCCCCTCCTTCTTTCCCTGTTTTCATCTCTCTCATTACCTCCTCCCCCTCCTTCTTTCCCTGTTTTCATCTCTCTCATTACCTCCTCCACCTCCTTCTTTCCCTGTTTTCATCTCTCTCATTACCTCCTCCACCTCCTTCTTTCCCTGTTTTCATCTCTCTCATTACCTCCTCCACTTCCTTTCTTATTGGCTCCCCATTTAATCCCTCCAACCTGTTTACTCCATTTTCCCTTCCAAACACAACAATCTCTGCTTCTGTACAAACATTTCCTGACAGGTGATGGTGGTCCTATTTATCTATCTATCTATATATTGCCAAACGCCTTAATCCCCGAAGGGTTGGCCACAAATGAATCACCTCCATGAACCCCTGTTCCCCGTTAACTGGCGTCCCTCCTCCCACCACATACCACTCTCCCTCACATACCTCTCAACTCCGTGTTAGAGAGAGTGGTATCCAGTCACCTGTCATAAATGGTAAGTTTTTTGAGGAAAAATCTCTATATATAGTTGTGCACCACGAACCCTAACCCACTTGAGTTGAAGCCTGAGATCTGAAGCAGGTGGTTTCTGGACGACAGCCCACCCAAACCATCACGAGGACACACACATTTCAAACCAATGGAGGTGGCTTTGGGTGGGCTGTCATCCAGAAACTGCCCGCTCAAAGATCTCGGGCTTTGACTCAGGTGGGCTAGGGATTATGGTGAGTGACTATACCTCACACAATATCTTTTTAAGTAAGTTAGGAATGGTGATAAAAATACTACAGGAAGAATCAAATCCAAAATTACCTAAACGGGAAGAAAGACGTTAGAAAGGAAATATGATTATGGTTTACAAATGTGTCACAGAAAAAGAAAAGATAGATATAGAAAACTTGTGCTAACAAGGAATACCTACAATGAGAGGACACAATAAGAAATTGATTATAAGAAGAGAAGATAAAGATGTACAGAAATATTGTTTTCCAAATAGAGTAATAGACGAATGGAATAAATTACCAGAAGAGGTGGTGTGTGTCATACACACACACACACACACACACACAAATAGAGTAATAGATGAATGGAACAAATTACCAGAAGAAGTGGTGTGTGTCAAACACACACACACACACACACACACTCACACACACACACACACACACACACACAAATGGAGTAATAGATGAATGAAACCAATTACCAGAAGAAGTGGTGTGTGTCAAAAACATACATAATTTTAAAGAAAAATATGATAATTGTGTTTTAAAATACGGGACATTACGAGCTTGACTCAATCCTGTAAAGATACAAATAGGTAAGAACAAATAGGTAAGAACACAGACAAAGGAATACACACACACACACACACACACACACACACACACACACAGACGATGGAATACACACACACAAACTCACACACAGGCGAAGAAATGCACACACACACAGACACACATACACAGGCACACATAGGATACACACACACACATAAGAATACACCAGCTCCTCCTCGAAATCTTAAATACTCACTGTACGCCGACGACTGTGCGATATGGCACTCCAGCTGTAATGCAGAGTTTTCGGCAACTCGGATCCAATTGGCACTGGATTTGATTCACAATTGGGGCCTCCAGTGGGGTTTTAAGTTTTCAGTAAGAAAGAGTGTAGGGGTTATTTTCACTCATAGGAAGAAGCTAGACGTCCGGCTGACTATAGGTGACAACCCCTACCTATTCAAAATTCAACTAAATTTCTTAGACTGCATTTTGACAGTCGACTGACATGGCAAGTTCATGTCAGTCAGTTAAAAATTAAATGTTTAAAAGCACTCAATTTGCTGAAGTGCATTTCTGGTACCCAATGGGGAGCAGATAGAAAGTCATTGCTAATGCTATATAAATCCCTGATTAGATCTAGAGTAGATTATGAGTCAATAGTGTATGGTTCGGCATCTGAGTCTGTGTTGAAAGGTTTGGATGTTGTGCAGAATGCGTGTTTGCGTGTGTGTCTTGGAGCCCTACGTTGCACTCGAATCGAGCGTCTAGAGGTGGAGTCACAAGTGCCTCCCCTCCGACTGAGACGAGATCAACAACTTCTAATATATTGTGCTAAAAAATCCAGGGTGCCGAGTCATCTTCCCGGGAATGCCTTGCTTCGGCAACAGCACCCGTGGGCCCATGGCGCTAGGCCCCTGGCAGAGGGACCGAGTAATCTGTACTGGAACCCCTGCGCCCCAGGAGGCACTGGCGTGAGGCCAATGGGGACCAGGCCCCAAGTTCAGGTACCCGGGGAGCCAAGTCATCCTCCAGGTAATGCCTTGATGAGGCATTTGCAGCCGGGGGGCCATGGCAATAGGCCCCCGGAAGGGCCGAGTTATCCGCCTGGGCGTCGCACGGCCCCAGAGGGCACTGGCATGAGGTCCCTAAGAGCAAGACTCCACGACCTCGTAGAGTGTGTCGGTATAGAATTATCAACAATCGATTCCCTGGTTTTAGTAAACATTGCACCCTGGGTAACAGCCCCCTTCACTATTGTGGATTCCTGGTTGCCAGGGGTTAAATCCCGGGTGCCGGAGGTGGAGGTACACCAGAGGTTTCGTGAGATAATTGTTCAACATCTTTCATATTTCCATCTGTATACCGACGGTTCTAAGATGGATGAATGTGTGGGTGCAGGTGTATGGTCGACTGAATGCCAGTTAAGATTCAGACTGCCGATTCATACATCTATTTTTATTGCAGAACTTTTTGCTATTAATAAAGCTTTAGATTTTGCCCTCTCTCTCTGACCTCCGTAGAGTGAGGTCGCAGCCGCTCCGCTCAGCGCTGGCCGGGCCATCCCCATACACAGAGAGTAATACAAAATACTGCATACGTGTGAGTGTTTAATGTAGGCTAGTGCTGCAATACCAACATCAGCAAGCAACATGGCTTCGTCTACCGCTGTACCTGCAGCAACATGTGAGGAAGTCACAGGTGAGCCTTCCATGGAAAACCCTACGAAAGAATATCTCAACAACCTCACCAAATTACAACTGCAGAAACGTTGCCGCAATATTGGTCTAACAAATGTATGGGCCAATAAAGACCAACTCGTGGATAAGATAATGGCACATCACAGAGACGGAACTCCTTCATCATGCAACACACCATCATCCAGTGAAAACAGCAGTGTTAACTCCCCATCTAGTGAACAAGTAAGTTCTGTGTCTCTTAATAGCGAAGGTGACAGTGTACATCCCTGCAGTAAACCCATCAGTGCAGTATCTCAGTGCAGTGAGCGCAACAGTGCAACTTCACACAACAATAACTCAACCGCTAGTAATGATAGTGAGGAATCAATAGTGAATCACAATCGACTGGAGTGTGAAATAAGGAAATTGTACGAGTTGTTCGAAATAAAGAATTGTGAAATCAAACATACATATGAGGAAATAAAGAAAATGAACGATTTGAATGCCCGTCTTGCAAGACTTGAAGAGACTGTAGGTGGAAGACGACACAGTGATTCTGACCCAACGACAACCCAAAGTAATGAGTTTAGAAATATGGCAAGCCTGATAACTAACCTAAGCCACCGTATCAGTGATCTGGAGAGAAAAGTGAGTGAAAATATACAAGCAGGTAGTACAAGTGATGTGCGTCAATCACCACAACCTGATCACTAGTCTTTTATACATAAACATCTCATTCTTGGTGACATAATTCTCAGTAACATCCAAGTGTCAGACCTATCAGAGAGCTGGAGTGTTAGAACCTTAGCTGAGGCAAACTATGACCTAATGAGCTGCTGGGTGAAAGAAAAACTATCTTGGACTCCCAACCACCTGCATAATATACGCTGGTTTCTTTGACATTCTCGAAGGTTCCGAGTACACAGCAGCCCTAGATAACCTCGGAGCTCTAATAAGTGAACTAAAAGTGAAAAATGAAAACATGGACATCTATGTGAGTCAGCTGGTGCCTAGCTTGCAGAGCGACACACTGCAGGCAAAGATCAACGACTTCAATGAACACCTACAAAAATGGAGCAGTGAAAATGGTATCTCCATTATAAAGCCCGACCCAGTATTCAGACTGGAGAATGGGGACATTGATGAGGCTTGTTACCACGCCCATGGTGAACACCAAGGCTCCATACTAATCAGACTTGGTGCCACAAGACTACTTCGTGCCATGGCTGAACAGTGCACACCTCTCCATGGACACATTAACAAAGAAAATCTAAGGAAACATATCCAGTCACACAACACTCGAAGACTTCCAAACAAACAAAGACAGAGGACACCTGGCCACTCCTCTACCCCCTCAGTACAGCTCCGGACAGATCAATGGTCCACACCCCATCCATCAGCGACTTGCTTTGGGCCTCGTGGGATCTGGTAACAGTTGCAGGTGGAGGGAGGGAGGATGTTAGTGGGAGAGGAGGAGAGAAATGTGGGCGGAGCTATATAGGAGGGTAACGAATGATCAGGTAGAGAGACGTGTGTCAGGAGGAATGAATGAAGCATACACTGTGAACGGTATCGAATCACCAATAGTATGAAGCAGGGTTTTTTAAACTTTTTCAGTTGTGACCCAGTTTTTACTATGACATCATTCTCGCGACCCATACAGAAAGATCTTTTACAAAATTATCAGAATTATCAACCAAAGAAAATACAAGGCCAGAAACTGAAACGTAATATTTATGATTAAAAGGAATTCTAACCAGAATTATAAACACTGCCTCACCTACCCCTCCCTCTCTCTCTCTCATTCTCTCTCAAGAAGGCTAATATTTGTGCAATGATTTTGTTTTATTGATAATTAAATATATGAATATTCGATTATAAAAATATGTTAAGTGGATTCATGTATGAACTTCATATTTATTTTATTGTCACGAACATTATTATTCTATTTTATTCATGTATTTATTTTTGTGAGCCTGCGACCCAGTTTGGAGGAATTCGCGACCCGTAGTTTGAAGAATCCGGGTTTAATGAAGTGCATACTACATTAACGTAGGTGGATATAGGAGAGAAGAAATGTGATGATTTGAGGCGAGGGTGAGGGGGAAGAGAGTAAGACAAAATTAATGAAGGTGATTAGTTGAAAAGTAATAACAAACAAATATAATTAGAATATCTGTTACATTATATCCTTTAAATAAAGGCACTGTCTTTTGTTCACCATCGTAGTGGGATAGACTACTGAATATATATTATCCTTTGGATATTAGACAGCTATCCCTGTATTCCTTTTATCCCTCGTGCTTACCCCGTAGGGGAGTATTGCCTGTAATGATGTGGGCAATACTTTAAGGGTTTTGGCACCCCTTCGGCCCCCACCACTAGCTTACATTTCTTCAACTGTCCCTCCTTTCTTCCTTTTTCCTTCTTGCTTGATGTCACACCTCTCTATCACCTTTTCCTGGTGCTAAATGACCTCGCTGTTGCGCCACCTAATATCAATCAAATCCCTCGTGCTTGTAGTCCACCCTATTTATCACCTTCTCCCAAGCCCAGCTGCTTTTGTTTTCTTTTTCGGCAGAAGACGGTTTAATTTTCTATCTTTTTTAATAATCATATTTGTCAACAAATTCATTAAGCTATTTACCAGGATTTTTTCTTCTAAATATGCATTTCCTTAAAAATAATCTATGTTAAACTTAAATAGGCGTCGCTATATGCCGTCTTCAATAAACTTGGTCTAATTTTATGCATAGGCTATATATATTACAGTATCTCTCAAGTAACTGGCAACCTTACACATCCTCCCTACTGTCTTATCCCTCTCTCGCTTGCCCTTCCCTCCTTTCTTCCCGTTTATCTTTTCTTTTCATATTTTTAACCTTCTCATTCGTTCTTAAAAAGTTTTAATGACATAGGCCTTTCTCCCTTATCACTTATAGTCCAATTATATGATTCGAAAAACTACGGGTGAGATTATGTTGTAGATCGCATTTTGGTTCTCAATATGTAGAAGTTGATTGATTGATTGATATTAGGCGCCGCAACAGCGAGGTCATATAGCGACAGAAAACGGTGATAGAGAGGCGAGACAGCAAGCAGGAAGGAAATAGAAAGAAAAGAGTGGTAGTTGAAAAACTGAAAGCTAGTGGCTGGGGCCGAAGGGGCGCCAAAACCCTTAAAGTATTTCCCACACCACTAATGCAGGCAATACCCCCGCTACAGGGTCAATATGTAGAGAATTTAGAAAACAACTAGAGATTAATGGGGAAAGATATATGAATTATTTAGAATTAAAGTGTTGGCAGACACGCATTATTATCCCAGCAACAGCATTTCGCCTTCATAAAACTGAAGGACTATAGGTTTCATGCATTGCAATTTGCTAGTTTGTTTCTAGTCAGAATGTTAACTTGTTAAACTCATTTGCAGGAAAGAGAAATATATTATATCATTTTTTTTAAGTTACTTATCGGTATTTTTTATTAAAATCTGTTTCGATATGCATTAGCCTACTTTTATCTAGTTGCAGCATTACTGTGTAGAACACCATATGACACAATAAGGACCACAAGGACAGTAATGGTGATCAACGTGATGCTCATGTATCTCTCTATAGGTTACTGAACACAGTGTTTTATGCTCAACTTCAGAATAATGTTCTCAGCATCACAATGATAGGCAAAAATAATAAAAACAATATAAAGAAATTATCTTTTATTATACGACAAATATTTAACTGCCTCGGTGCTACTGTCTCATATATATATATATATATATATATATATATATATATATATATATATATATATATATATATATATATATATATATATATATATATATATATATATATATATATATATATATATATATATATATATATATATATATATATATATATATATATAGCAGAGGTCACTGCCTGCTAGTATGGCAACCTATCACGCGGAAGACCACCACGTTGCACT
This sequence comes from Petrolisthes cinctipes, assembly GCA_033782935.1. Lineage (NCBI taxonomy): Eukaryota > Metazoa > Arthropoda > Malacostraca > Decapoda > Porcellanidae > Petrolisthes > Petrolisthes cinctipes. Next base: position 61,118 of record JAWQEG010003850.1, on the reverse strand, counting down.
ACACACCGCGGAAGCCAATGCACAGACCTTGATGTCAGCGAGAGGACTATCAGAAGTGTGTTGCACGAAGCTGGGGTGCATCACAGGACCCCAGCAAACATTGAATTTCTAACTGACCATCATCGCGAAGGAAGGTTACGGTTTGCCCAACAATATGTTGACAAGCAAGAGTATTTTTGGAAGAGTGTGATCTGGACGGATGAGAAAACCTTCTCACATTCGTGTAACGGAAGGCATCACTGCTGGAGTAGGAATAATACTCGGTGACTATTAATTTACTCTGAATGATCTTAATAACTGTTTTATTGATGTTGCTGACATCGTAACGATAATGGTTGTCCCCCTGCAGTAATTATTAATATAATCTTATGGTCACGTATAATTAAATAGTTTATAGAAACAACAACCTCAGAATTTATAGTCACCGAGTATCATTCCACCTCCAGCAGTAACGCCTTCCGTTACACGAATGTGAGAAGGTTTTTTCATCCGTCCAGAACAATCTCTTCCAAATATATATATATATATATATATATATATATATATATATATATATATATATATATATATATATATATATATATATATATATATATATATATATATATATATATATATATATATATATATATATATATATATATATATATATATATATATATGCAAATAAATCACTTGGGGCACGTGATCCAGGAATATGCGTAAATCCACAAGGAAGGAAAAATAAACACGGAGTCCCAAGCGCTTTCGGGTATTCACATCTTCAGGGGAAATACAGAATGTAAATGAATGGTTGCCGAGAGACACATTATATATACGCCCATATGGTGCTACAAGGATTTACCTGACATGACCTCTAAACCTAAGATTATCCTCAGTCATTAAGGAATAGCTGTTGGACTTATCTTATTAACAATCTTGTCTATGATGAAACTATCCAACTTGTACATACCATTGTTTAAATTCATATTAATATTTTCTGTGTGTTTAATCAAACTTGACTCTATGATGTTTCTATTTATGGATGAATTACAAGACATGATTGACGAAGCATTATCCCAGTCAATACAATGATTATTGTCTCTCATATGAATAAATATAGCATTAGATTCTTGTCCGGTCCTAACACTATACATAGAAGAGAAAACAGACAGTTTGACTTTATCGTGGTGTGCAGAGTAAAAATGAATATATGACAAAACATTGGTTGGTTTCCTGTAAATGCTAAACTTAAAGGTGTTGCCTACCCTGTGAATCAGGCAATCCAAAAATGGCAATTTTCCATCCACCTCAATTTCAATGGTAAAATTAATTGAAGGGGCTAAGTTGTTAAGCAATGGCAGAAAGTTATCTAGATTTTCAGTACAAGGCCAGAGGCAAAGTACGTCATCTACTTACCTGTACCATACAACTTTACTGGGTAAAATGTTATTAAGCAGTTTCTTCTCAAAAAACTCTATGTACAAATTACTCAAAACTGAGGAGAGTGGATTCCCCATTGCCATACCGAATTTCTGCTCAAAATATTCATCTTGAAAAACAAATTTGCAGTCTTTAATGCATAGCTTAATCAATTTTAAGATAGCATTTTTGGTGATCGTGAGAGGGATGTTATCAAGTATTTCATCAAGATAATCCAAAAGGTCGTCAACAGGAACTTTGGTAAATAGAGATTTAACATCAAAACTCACAAGCTTAAATGCACCAGTTACCTGTAAATTGTTAAGTTTTTCTACTAAGTCAACATATTTTTTTATGTTGGAGTCCGAAATTGTGCCAACTAAAGGGCTTAGCAAGGAAGTTAACCACTTCGATAATTTATAGATGATGGATCCCACAGAACTAATAATGGGTCTGGCTGGATTATTGGGCTTGTGAGTTTTAATTAGTCCATACATGTAGGGCAGGGAAGGAGAACGAGAGGAGAACTGTTTAATGAGTTGATCATTACCCTTTCACACTGTTTTCATTTTCTTATTGAACTGAGAATTCACCGTTTCAATGGGATTCTTCCTTAGCTTCGAGTACGTTACATCGTCACTTAATAATTCTTTCATTTTGAGTATGTAATCATCTTTTTTCATGATAACTACTGCATTCGACTTGTCAGCTTTCGTAATGTGCATTTCACTGTCATTTTTCAAGGTTTTAATTGCAGAGGTAAATATTTTAGGGCAATTTGGAATTGACTGTTTTGAAATAGCAGAATATACAATTCCTTTACACAGACTAACTTCCTCACTCGTTAAGTCACTGTATTTTTCCAAGTTACAAAATGCTCTCGTTACATTCACACCAGTAATATCCTGTTGGCAAGCAAAACTCATTCCATATCCTAGAGCACTTACTGTATCTTGGTCCAGTTGTCGATCTGATAAATTAACTATAAAACTAGGATTGGCATCCTTAGTCCAACCACTATTTTCAATGAGCTGGGCTAGTCTCCTCTCCAGTTTTGTATGAAGCTGGTGGCGCACTGATCTTAATTTGTCGTAGACGTAGTCTTTCAGCCGCTTTCTCCACTCGTCTAGGATAGCTCGAAGAAATGCCTTCTCATTCTGCCTTGAAATGTGAAAGGCTTCCCTTGTTTCAATTTTCTTGATCTCAATGTGTTTCTTAAGGATAATTTGTTGAAAATCTTCGAAAGGTCGGTCGGAAACACGTAGTAAACTATTTGGGAGCATAGAACGGGGTGTAATTTGTTCATCATGGCACTGACAGAGAAAATTCTTCCGAAGTTTCAGCTTGTGTGCTTTGATTAATGCAGATGAATACTCAGCAACGAAAGGAGAAAGTCCAGGACAGCTTGTAGAGAATGATTGGAAGTGGCGAGTGGAATCCATAACACCTTCAGGTTGCCAGTTAGTTATTAAGTGTATCGGTATATAAGGTGTGTCTCGGCAACCATTCTTCTACATTCTGTATTTCCCCTGAAGATGTGAATACACGAAAGCGCTAGGGACTCCGTGTTTATTTTTCCTTCCTTGTGGATTTACGCATATATATATATATATATATATATATATATATATATATATATATATATATATATATATATATATATATATATATATATATATATATATATATGTGGAAATGGGTGGAGTAAGAAAATCCTGGGTACACTCCTGGAGTCCTTATTTACGTTTCGCTTATAGCTTCATCAGAACAAGACTTCAGTCAACCTCCTCTGCATACATAATCTCAAACAGATCAACCAATCATCGAGATGGATTCTACAGATTGGCCAATAACGCAGCGAGGATGATCATCATAAAGGCAAGAGGGGTGGAGTCTGGTACCGTCATCCAATCAGCTCCACAGATCCGATTGAGACCTGGGAACCGCGACCCGGGCTGACACCTGTGTATATATGGGGCATGGAATCTCATTTTTCTGTAGTCTTGTTCTGATGAAGCTATAAGCGAAACGTTAATAAAGACTCCAGGAGTGTACCCAGGATTTTCTTACTCCACCCATTTCCACCTATGTGCCATGGAACCTACCAACATACATATATATATATATATATATATATATATATATATATATATATATATATATATATATATATATATATATATATATATATATATATATGCGTAAATCCACAAGGAAGGAAAAATAAACACGGAGTCCCTAGCGCTTTCGTGTATTCACATCTTCAGGGGAAATACAGAATGTAGAAGAATGGTTGCCGAGACACACCTTATATACAGATACACTTAATAACTAACTGGCAACCTGAAGGTGTTATGGATTCCACTCGCCACTTCCAATCATTCTCTACAAGCTGTCCTGGACTTTCTCCTTTCGTTGCTGAGTATTCATCTGCATTAATCAAAGCACACAAGCTGAAACTTCGGAAGAATTTTCTCTGTCAGTGCCATGATGAACAAATTACACCCCGTTCTATGCTCCCAAATAGTTTACTACGTGTTTCCGACCGACCTTTCGAAGATTTTCAACAAATTATCCTTAAGAAACACATTGAGATCAAGAAAATTGAAACAAGGGAAGCCTTTCACATTTCAAGGCAGAATGAGAAGGCATTTCTTCGAGCTATCCTAGACGAGTGGAGAAAGCGGCTGAAAGACTACGTCTACGACAAATTAAGATCAGTGCGCCACCAGCTTCATACAAAACTGGAGAGGAGACTAGCCCAGCTCATTGAAAATAGTGGTTGGACTAAGGATGCCAATCCTAGTTTTATAGTTAATTTATCAGATCGACAACTGGACCAAGATACAGTAAGTGCTCTAGGATATGGAATGAGTTTTGCTTGCCAACAGGATATTACTGGTGTGAATGTAACGAGAGCATTTTGTAACTTGGAAATACAGTGACTTAACGAGTGAGGAAGTTAGTCTGTGTAAAGGAATTGTATATTCTGCTATTTCAAAACAGTCAATTCCAAATTGCCCTAAAATATTTACCTCTGCAATTAAAACCTTGAAAAATGACAGTGAAATGCACATTACGAAAGCTGACAAGTCGAATGCAGTAGTTATCATGAAAAAAGATGATTACATACTCAAAATGAAAGAATTATTAAGTGACGATGTAACGTACTCGAAGCTAAGGAAGAATCCCATTGAAACGGTGAATTCTCAGTTCAATAAGAAAATGAAAACAGTGTGAAAGGGTAATGATCAACTCATTAAACAGTTCTCCTCTCGTTCTCCTTCCCTGCCCTACATGTATGGACTAATTAAAACTCACAAGCCCAATAATCCAGCCAGACCCATTATTAGTTCTGTGGGATCCATCATCTATAAATTATCGAAGTGGTTAACTTCCTTGCTAAGCCCTTTAGTTGGCACAATTTCGGACTCCAACATAAAAAAATATGTTGACTTAGTAGAAAAACTTAACAATTTACAGGTAACTGGTGCATTTAAGCTTGTGAGTTTTGATGTTAAATCTCTATTTACCAAAGTTCCTGTTGACGACCTTTTGGATTATCTTGATGAAATACTTGATAACATCCCTCTCACGATCACCAAAAATGCTATCTTAAAATTGATTAAGCTATGCATTAAAGACTGCAAATTTGTTTTTCAAGATGAATATTTTGAGCAGAAATTCGGTATGGCAATGGGGAATCCACTCTCCTCAGTTTTGAGTAATTTGTACATAGAGTTTTTTGAGAAGAAACTGCTTAATAACATTTTACCCAGTAAAGTTGTATGGTACAGGTAAGTAGATGACGTACTTTGCCTCTGGCCTTGTACTGAAAATCTAGATAACTTTCTGCCATTGCTTAACAACTTAGCCCCTTCAATTAATTTTACCATTGAAATTGAGGTGGATGGAAAATTGCCATTTTTGGATTGCCTGATTCACAGGGTAGGCAACACCTTTAAGTTTAGCATTTACAGGAAACCAACCAATGTTTTGTCATATATTCATTTTTACTCTGCACACCACGATAAAGTCAAACTGTCTGTTTTCTCTTCTATGTATAGTGTTAGGACCGGACAAGAATCTAATGCTATATTTATTCATATGAGAGACAATAATCATTGTATTGACTGGGATAATGCTTCGTCAATCATGTCTTGTAATTCATCCATAAATAGAAACATCATAGAGTCAAGTTTGATTAAACACACAGAAAATATTAATATGAATTTAAACAATGGTATGTACAAGTTGGATAGTTTCATCATAGACAAGATTGTTAATAAGATAAGTCCAACAGCTATTCCTTAATGACTGAGGATAATCTTAGGTTTAGAGGTCATGTCAGGTAAATCCTTGTAGCACCATATGGGCGTATATATAATGTGTCTCTCGGCAACCATTCATTTACATTCTGTATTTCCCCTGAAGATGTGAATACCCGAAAGCGCTTGGGACTCCGTGTTTATTTTTCCTTCCTTGTGGATTTACGCATATTCCTGGATCACGTGCCCCAAGTGATTTATTTGCATATATATATATATATATATATATATATATATATATATATATATATATATATATATATATATATATATATATATATATATATATATATATATATATATATATATATATATGTATATATATATATATATATATATATATATATATATATATATATATATATATATATATATATATATATATATATATATATTTGGAAGAGATTGTTCTGGACGGATGAAAAAACCTTCTCACATTCGTGTAACGGAAGGCGTTACTGCTGGAGGTGGAATGATACTCGGTGACTATAAATTCTGAGGTTGTTGTTTCTATAAACTATTTAATTATACGTGACCATAAGATTATATTAATAATTACTGCAGGGGGACAACCATTATCGTTACGATGTCAGCAACATCAATAAAACAGTTATTAAGATCATTCAGAGTAAATTAATAGTCACCGAGTATTATTCCTACTCCAGCAGTGATGCCTTCCGTTACACGAATGTGAGAAGGTTTTCTCATCCGTCCAGATCACACTCTTCCAAAAATACTCTTGCTTGTCAACATATTGTTGGGCAAACCGTAACCTTCCTTCGCGATGATGGTCAGTTAGAAATTCAATGTTTGCTGGGGTCCTGTGATGCACCCCAGCTTCGTGCAACACACTTCTGATAGTCCTCTCGCTGACATCAAGGTCTGTGCATTGGCTTCTGCGGTGTGTAGTGCAACGTGGTGGTCTTCCGCGTGATAGGTTGCCATACTAGCAGGCAGTGACCTCTGCTATATATATATATATATATATATATATATATATATATATATATATATATATATATATATATATATATATATATATATATATATATATATATATATATATATATATATATATATATATATATATATATATATATATATATATATATATATATATATATATATGAGACAGTAGCACCGAGGCAGTTAAATATTTGTCGTATAATAAAAGATAATTTCTTTATATTGTTTTTATTATTTTTGCCTATCATTGTGATGCTGAGAACATTATTCTGAAGTTGAGCATAAAACACTGTGTTCAGTAACCTATAGAGAGATACATGAGCATCACGTTGATCACCATTACTGTCCTTGTGGTCCTTATTGTGTCATATGGTGTTCTACACAGTAATGCTGCAACTAGATAAAAGTAGGCTAATGCATATCGAAACAGATTTTAATAAAAAATACCGATAAGTAACTTAAAAAAAATGATATAATATATTTCTCTTTCCTGCAAATGAGTTTAACAAGTTAACATTCTGACTAGAAACAAACTAGCAAATTGCAATGCATGAAACCTATAGTCCTTCAGTTTTATGAAGGCGAAATGCTGTTGCTGGGATAATAATGCGTGTCTGCCAACACTTTAATTCTAAATAATTCATATATCTTTCCCCATTAATCTCTAGTTGTTTTCTAAATTCTCTACATATTGACCCTGTAGCGGGGGTATTGCCTGCATTAGTGGTGTGGGAAATACTTTAAGGGTTTTGGCGCCCCTTCGGCCCCAGCCACTAGCTTTCAGTTTTTCAACTACCACTCTTTTCTTTCTATTTCCTTCCTGCTTGCTGTCTCGCCTCTCTATCACCGTTTTCTGTCGCTATATGACCTCGCTGTTGCGGCTCCTAATATCAATCAATCAATCAACCTCTACATATTGAGAACCAAAATGCGATCTACAACATAATCTCACCCGTAGTTTTTCGAATCATATAATTGGACTATAAGTTATAAGGGAGAAAGGCCTATGTCATTAAAACTTTTTAAGAACGAATGAGAAGGTTAAAAATATGAGAAAGAAAAGATAAACGGTAAGAAAGGAGGGAAGGGCAAGCGAGAGAGGGATAAGACAGTAGGGAGGATGTGTAAGGTTGCCAGTTACTTGAGAGATACTGTAATATATATAGCCTATGCATAAAATTAGACCAAGTTTATTGAAGACGGCATATAGCGACGCCTATTTAAGTTTAACATAGATTATTTTTAAGGAAATGCATATTTAGAAGAAAAAATCCTGGTAAATAGCTTAATGAATTTGTTGACAAATATGATTATTAAAAAAGATAGAAAATTAAACCGTCTTCTGCCGAAAAAAGAAAGAAAAAAAAGCTGGGCTTGGGAGGTGATAAATAGGGTGGACTACAAGCACGAGGGATTTGATTGATATTAGGTGGCGCAACTGCGAGGTCATATAGCACTAGGAAAAGATGATAAAGTGTTGTGACAGCAAGCAAGAAAGAAATAGGAATTAAGAAAGGAGGGACAGTTGAAGAAATGTAAGCTAGTGGCTGGGGCCGAAGGGGCGCCAAAACCCTTAAAGTATTGCCCACATCATTACAGGCAATACTCCCCTACGGGGTAAGCACGAGGGATAAAAGGAATACAGGGATAGCTGTCTAATATCCAAAGGATAATATATATTCAGTAGTCTATCCCACTACGATGGTGAACAAAAGACAGTGCCTTTATTTAAAGGACATAATGTAACAGATATTCTTATTATATTTATTTGTTATTACTTTTCAACTAATCACCTTCATTTTTCTTACCCTCTTCCCCCTCACTTTCGCCTCAAATCATCACATTTCTTCTCTCCTATATCCACCTACGTTAATGTAGTATGCACTTCTTTAAACCCGGGTTCTTCAAATTACGGGTCCCGAATTCCTCCAAACTGGGTCGCAGGCTCACAAAAATAAATACATGAATAAAATAGAATAATAATATTCGTGACAATAAAATAAATATGAAGTTCATACATGAATCCACAAAACATATTTTTACAATCGAATATTCATATATTTAATTATCAATAAAACAAAATCATTGCACAAATATTAGCCTTCTTGAGAGAGAATGAGAGAGAGAGAGGGAGGGGTAGGTGAGGCAGTGTTTATAATTCTGGTTAGAATTCCTTTTAATCATAAATATTACGTTTCAGTTTCTGGCCTTGTATTTTCTTTGGTTGATAATTCTGATAATTTGTTAAAGATCTTTCTGTATGGGTCGCGAGAATGATGTCATAGTAAAAACTGGGTCACGACTGAAAAAGTTTGAAGAACCCTGCTTTAAACTGTTGGTGATTCGATACCGTTCACAGTGTATGCTTCATTCATTCCTCCTGACACACGGCTTCTCTACCTCAGGTCATTCGTTACCCTCCTATATAGCTCCGCCCACATTTCTCTCCTCCTCTCCCACTAACATCCCCCCTCCCTCCACCTGCAACTGTTACCAGATCTGACCAGGCCCAAACCAAGTCGCTGATGGATGGGGTGTGGACCATTGATCTGTCCGGAGCTGTATGTATGTGTATATATATTTTTGTATGTGTATATATATTTATGTATGTGTGTAAGTATATATGTATGTATAGAGAAAGACGTGTATGTACTGTATATTTGTGTGTGTATATATGTATGTATGTATGAAGGGTATGTATGAGTTGCGCTCCAACATTGGTGGAGTGTGGACATTCTCTTAGCGCTCTGCCTGCATTTTTGTTTGTGTTGTTGTTGCATTCTTGTTTGTGTGTTGTTGTTTGTGTTGTTTGTACATTCTTGTTTGTGTGTTGCAATTTCTGTGGTGTTGCTGGTGTTTTGTCTGTTGTGGTTCTGTGTATTGTTTTGTTGTGATTCTCTGTGTGTAGGTGTGTGTGTGATTGAGTGTTCAGTTGTTGGTGTGCAGTTGTTTGCTTCCCATGTAGGCCTTGCCTGGCCTGATGGAGAGCGTGGATTCCTGCTTGGAGGCCGACTTGGTAATGATGGAGAACGACGAGGCTCCAGTTGCAGATCACTGGCCTGAGCTGCCTTCACGCAAGCCTCCCCACCTCTCCTCGTCCGATTTCTTGCAGGATTCCGATGGTGTGGCCTGTTTGCCTCCGACTGCCAAGACGGCGAAGGGTGCTCCAGCTGTACACAACGTACCTTCTCTGCCTCACCCTGGTGCTTCTTCCTTGTATACCCAATCCTTGCCCTCGTCCAAACTTTCTGCTTTTGCCCCGAGAAATACCTATGTCAAGCTCTCCTTCTCTGGAAACCCATCTACGGACACAAAGCTGCGTTGGTTGTCTGATGTCAACAGCGCATTCCAGTTGTAGCATGAACTGGCTGAAGTCAAGGTGGCTGCCATCACCTACCAGTTTTTCTACATCTCTAGGAAGCGTCAAAACATCATGGATAGAGTCAATTATGGTGAATTTTTGTCTCTGCCCCTCATTCTTCAAGACTCACCCGAATGGCCCACCTCCAATTGAGATTTCCTTTGATTTCCTCCCCTGTCTTCCACTGTGTGAGGTGCGGAAACTTCATAATGACCAGCCTTGGTGCTACAGGTGCTGGGGAGATGGGCATATCTCCTAGTACTGTTCTGCCAAGCCGAAGTGTGCACGGTGTGCCGCTGACCATGATTCCAAGACGCGTCCTGTCAGGGGTGAACCATCACTTCCTGTTGCCTCCACCTTTGAGCCTTTACCTACTGAGGATATGTCTCGATGGAAGTGTCCACGATGACTTCAGCCAGGGGTTAACGTCTGGCATGGATGTACTCGACGTCAAGCCCAGGTTCGTGCCTCTACTCTTGTGCCGCCTAAACCACCATCACCTTCCCAGTCTGCTCCTCCTACCAGCCCTGCCTCACCTTAAAACCTGGCCCTCTGCAAGTCTGTCACTACCCTCATGGTACGATGTACGGCTCTCAAGAACTACTTCTCCACCCTTGAAGCCAGGATTAATGGGCTGGTTGCCATTTAGGCTGTAAATGACTCCAAACTCTGCATCTTGGTTGAGGCTCAGCAGGCCATCATCTACACTGTCACCACCCTTACTGAAAGGATGGATACTGTTGCATCTCGCCTTGAAAAGCTTTACGAGTCAGTCCCTTCTACTGGTCCATCTTCTTCTCCAGGTCGCTCATCTGCCCCCACTCCCAGGACTTCTACCTCCAAACACAGAGTTTGCTGGTGATTGTCAGCTGGATGTCATCTCCTGGAATATATGTGGTATTACCAGTCATGCTAAGCTCACTCAACTCAAGGTCTACGTTTTTCGTCTTCATGCCAGTGTTATTTTTCTCCAGGAAGCATTTCCAGGATGGCCAACCATTGCTGGGCAAGCTCCTCCCCTCTCAGGTTCTGTGCCAAATGTTCATCTAGTAAGGAATAGTCTCCTGACTTACATATATAGCTCATTGCCACTTCGCCTTCTCTGTATCTCATCTGATCCTGACATGACCTTTCAGCTATTTGAGGTTCTACCTGGGGATGGAGTACTCCAATTATGTAATGTCTTTTCTGCCTAAGCTAGACTTACTCTTGAGGCTCTTCCTTCTCAAACAGTGCATGGTATGGTGTATATGGGAGATTTTAATGCTCGACATTCTGACTTGGGTGATGGATCTGGCTCTACTAATCGTAATGGTGTTCGTCTCCATTTATACATCTGCAAGCAACATCTGACATGCTGAGACACTGGCGGTGCCCCTCATTGCCGGGGAGGTACTCTGGATTACGTCGTCTCGTATGGCCTCATAGCATCTCAGGTTCAGTGCTCCTCCATGCCAGATTTATTCTCTGATCATGTCGCTCTTCGGTTTCATTATTTTCTACCTGCTGGGCCAAGTGCTTCCGCCCCTCGTTTGCGTATTGTTGTGTCCCCTAAATATTACCCGACTCACATATTATTTATGGCCCATGTATTCCCTGCATTTGACATATCTTCACCTGAACAGTTGTATTCAGATCTTGTTTCTGCTAATCATGACTTTTATCGGCTATCGGTCTCCTGGCTACACCCTCAACATTGCCATAATGCCCACTCCTAGATGCTGGATGCACGTATACCGGAGGCGAAGCAGGAGGCTTAACGTGATGGCCTTTTGTGACAAGCCAACCCAACCCCTGACCTGCACCATCGTTACTAAATATCTAGGGACGCTTTAGTCACCCTACAGGAGAAAGCTCACACTGATTCTTGGTAGCGGTTCATAGACAGCATCAACCAGCAAACAAGTGTGGCTTCTATGTAGCGCCTCATCCATCAGGTTGTTAAAAAGATACCAGCCACTGCCCATCATCACACTCCCACCGTCTATGCCCAACACCTTGTCGATGTCTAGTCAGAACAATCTACCCCAGCCAGTCTGCCCATCCACATATAAAATGCACTTGCTTCCCGTGCTGCTGTCCATCAATTACGTCTAATGTCTGCTCTTTTGCAAGATGATGACAATGATGATGTAGAGCAGATAACCAAGGAGGAGTTGCGCCGTGCTCTCTCTCGGGGTAGAGCTTCTTCTCCTAGTGATGATGGTACAACTTATGCTGTGCTTTGCCTACTTCAACAAGTTCCCGGGAACCTTCTACTTCGACTGTACAATCTCTGTCTTCGTGAGGGTTGTGTACCACTAGCCTGGACCAGCAGTACAGTAATACCCATCCCTAATCCCAGCACTGTGAAGTTCAGGCCTATTTCCCTTACTTCCTGTTTCTGTAAGGTTATGGAGAGAATCTTACTTAATCGTCTTGTGTACCGACTGCAGAATCGCCTTTCTCCATGGCTGTTTGGTTTCCTTTCCCAGCAGAGCACACACCACTGCCTAGTCGACCTGTACTCTTGCCACTCCAGGCACAGTGAGGTGGCATTCATTGACCTTCGAAGTGCCTTCGATGTTACTAATAGGGACGTCATGTTGGATCAACTGGTTGAATTTGGATGGAGGGTAATCTACTATGGTGGATTCCGGGTTACCTCAGTAACAGGACCTCCCGTGTGTGGACTCAGTCCTTTGCACTGTTTTCATCTTGGTACACCTCAAGGAGGTGCTCTCTGCCTATTTTTATTTAATATTCTGATGCATCGGTTGCTCGCTTCTCTCCCTAATATCGCTGGAACTACAATTACGTGCTATGCTGATGATATCTGTGTTCATTCCACCTCACCAAGGGATCTCCAGCGGTTTCTTGACTCCTTTTCTGTGGCCTCCTCTCTCTGAGGCATTATTGTCTCTCCAGATAAGAGCAGAATATTCACCTGTCACCTTCCTCAAGCTTGGCCAGTATTCACCATTGGAAGGACTGTCATTCTCATGTGTTCCCAGAACCGCTACCTGGGTGTACCAATCAATATTTGGCCAGTTGACCCTGCCATGCCTCATGACCATCCCTTTGTCCAGGACTTGTTGGGTCGTCTCCTTTTATCCGTTCAGTTGTTGATTACCTCTCCCCTGCTTTGATTTAACTTCCTAGTGCTACACTGGAAACTTTAGAGAAATTTCAGAATATAGATATGAGAAAAATTCTCGGCAGTCCCATGTCGACCAGGATAGTGAATATGCAGCGTGAGTTGCATCTTCCCCCATTAGTCGCAACAATTTACTCAAATGTTACTTGCTTCACTGCCAAGTGCCTCCATTTCCCATATCTTTCACCCCACTACTGGCATATAGTCAGGACTTCTCTTACTTAAACCAAACTCCCATGTCCCTCCCATACTGCCTGCTGGATGTATTCTTATAAGGTCTGTTTCCTCTATGCTTCGTAGTCTTAATATAGATATAATGGTTGTATACATCATCCCAGGGCCCCCTCCATGGATGCTACCAATACCTGATGTGAGTTTCACACCTACTTCCAAGTCGGGACTGCCTTCTCTGTAACCACTCTAGCAAAACATTTTGTGAACTGAATGCCATTCTGGATGCTGTTAGTCTTGTTTGTCAACGTGGAGTGAATTCTGCCATTTTTTGTATCTCCAAACCTACCCTTTATTCCCTCTCTATTGTTCAGCCCACACACACTACTGTTGTTCAGCAGATTTTGTCGTTTTTGGCCTTATTGCGTCATCGTAACTTGACTGTCAATTTTTTATGGGTGCCAGACTTGCGAAGGAGGCCTGCCATCTGCCCCCTCGTGGTATTGGACGTCCTCTCTCCCTAACATGTTTCCTCTATAGAGTCCGCTCCGCTGCTCTTCTCCCTGTACGGCGGCGCAGTCTGTCTGCCAGCACAAATATCGTCGTCGGGAACTCATGATTCGAAGGCACAATGTAGTCTCTGCTCGTTTGAGGCTTTGCTACCAGCCACCGTGGCAGGATGCTGGGATGCAGGGTGAGCCTTCCTTCACTGAGTATCGATTGTGTAGAGTGCTTCGTGCTAACACTATAGAGCACTATTGCCTGGCCTGCCCCACTGTCCGACACTTGCTGCCCCAGGGCCTGCCACTTGATGTGGTTTGTCGACACCTGCTGAACCACCAGGTTCTGGAGGAACTTCTGGTATGCCACCCTCGTTTTGAAGGATTAACGTGGTCATATGTAAATATTCGTCTGAATTTTCGTGTTTCTTTCTGTTATGCTTTCGTCTTATGTGTGTGTGTGTGTGTATGTGTGAGTGTAGTCATTGGATGTTCATGTGTCCCACTTACCCTTATGTTTTGTTGTCTCTCTTTTAATTGACACCGTGGTTCAAAAAAAAAAAATAAAAATGCAGATGTTCTTAAGTCTTACAATATATTGGTCAGGATTCTCACCCACTTCCGGCTTAGAATCTCTAAATTTGACCCTATAACCGTCCTCAGTCAAGTTAACTCTCTTCAACACTGCATTTTTAACCTGATCGTAGTCCCAGGCTGATGTATCTGAAAGCCTTGAGTACACGCTGAGAGCTGTACCCGTCAACAGAGTACTTAGTGCAGTTGCCCAAGTCTCTTTTGGCCACTCTTTTTGACTAGCGAATCACTCAAATCTCAACAGGTAACTGTCTAATTCATCCTTACCTTGCACAAACACCGGAAGTTTGGGAGCCTTGGCTCGAACCACCTCTTGTGCTCCTCTCTCTGGTTGTGCTGATACTTCTAGCTTCTTTAACTCGAGCTCATGTTTTCTCTGTGCTTATCGATCTGCGACTTCCTTCACATCTCGTTCTGCTGCTTTTTCGGCTTCTCTTTCCATTATCTTCTCTGCTTGAATTTCAGACTCGAGTTTTCTTACCTCTTGGCCAATATCCAATTTCAACCAATGTTTCCATTCTATTCATTTTTATGGCACTTAACAAACTGCAAGGTCTGCTTTATTCATCCAATACACCCGATCCCAGTCAGGCCCCCATTGTCACAGATTTATTAGGATCGGGATGGATGAAGCACACCAAACATAGTTTTATATAATAATTATTTTAATAAGCACAAACCACCATTAACTAACACCACAATTTCCGATAAAATCCAAAACCACCACTCATCCACACTGAACACAAGTAATAAATAACAGTTGAATATTAAACCCCAACAAACACTCTAACCCCACTCATGACAAGTATAGGACCACCACACCACACAGTGGGACAGTCTTGTAGCCCTCCTTCCCACAATAGGTAAGTAGGCATAAGGCAGGTCGCTCCTTCCACACACAGGTACCGTAGATAGGCGATAGATGGGCAGCTCATTACCCACAATTATAACGTAGCTGGGTGATAGGCAGACAGTTTCTTCCCCACACAGACAGAACCATCTCAGAACCAGTGCTCCACGGTGCCAGTTTTATTCTCTGTTCATGGCACACTTTGGCTTCATTATATTCTACCTGCTGGGTCTGCTGCTCCTGCCACTCGTTTACATATTGTTGTGCCTGTAAATCATTATATTCTACCTGCTGGGTCTGCTGCTCCTGCCACTCGTTTATATATTGCTGTGCCTGTAAATCAAGAGCAGACAACCTTTGTACAGTAGGGCAAAGGTCAGATGAAACTTTCTGGAGCATGTCCCTGGCAAGAATGACAAACGAGAACCAAAAAGTGGATTTGTACAAAAACAAAATTGAAAAAAACATACATATTAGTGAGATGGTTTGGTGACATTGTTCATTGAAGAGTTTTTTTGGTAAACATACAAATTAGTGTGATGGTTAGTTCTACTTGCCATTGTAACAACAGGGTGTTGTGTTACTATGGGGGTGAACAGAATCGATTGTACCCAGTAACAATTTATTGGTATGACTACAAGGGTTGGTTCTCACACTCGTATATTCTGGACTTGTAGAGAGGAAGACTTGTCTGCCGTAGCCGAGTAGAGAGAGAGAGCTGCTGCAGGAGGTAGCGTGGTGTGTTGGAGCTTAGTGAGAGTAGCAGCAGGCGAGATCGGCGGCAGGAGCAAGAGGTGAGTGCACGTCGAAG
>JAWQEG010003850.1:0-42500 GCA_033782935.1 Petrolisthes cinctipes | reverse complement strand
ATTGGGATGCAGTTTGTGGTGCTGTGTGTGGGTTTCCATGGCATATAATGTATGTTGTTGATAATCCAGTAGTGTTGCTGAATCATCATTTATCTATGGTAATTGAGCACTATGTGTCTAAGAAGATCATTCGTGTGTGCAATAGTGATGCACCTTGGATTACGGATGAGAGTAGGGCCGCATTTGATCTTAAGCAGGGTGCCTATCGTAGGTGGACGTGTGATCGTTGCAGAGCAAAGTGGGATGAGTTTATTGACTGCCAAAGAATGGCTAATGGTGTCTATGCGGAGGCAGAGCAGCAGTTCAATAATGGAGCCAGGGATGTGTTGCTGAATGCTCGGAGCCCACATAAATGGTGGTCTACCTTGAAGAGTGCTGTATTCGGGTCTGACTCCTCACTCCCCCCTTGGTTGGTGACGGTGGTAACCTGGTGTATGAGCCCGGTGGTAAGGCTGTATTGCTTGCAGCCCACGTTGATAGCAAGCAGTCTAGGGAATCTGTGGAGTTGCCCTTCACAGGTCACCCCTGTCCTGGTCTCTCCTCATTTGCCTTTAGGTCAAAGGAAGTTAAAAAAAACTCCTTCATGAGTTGGACTCTTATGGTGGTATTGACCCCTTGGGAATGTTTCTTCTGTTCTTTAAACAGACGGCTGATGTCCTAACTCCCCGCCTCAGTGTTGTCTTTAGGGGACTACTTCGTCTTGGTAGTTTTCCTAAATGTTGGAGGTCTGCTAATGTTACCTCAATTCCCAAGGGCCCTCCTTCATCTTCAGTTGGTGATTACAGGCCGATTTCCATCACTCCTGTGTTGTCTAAGGTGTTTGAGAGGCTGGTGGCTATGTGTTTAAGTAACTTCATGGAACGTAATGGTGTATTCCCACCCTCACAGTTTGCATATCTAAGGAGCCTTGGCACGTGTGATGCACTTCTTTGTGTCTCTCATGTGCTGCAGAATGCTTTGGAGTTGGGTCGTGAGGCTAGACTGGTGCAACTTGACTTTTCTGCCGCGTTTGATAGGGTAAACCATCTGGGTATCCTTTACAGACTTCGCTCTGTTGGTGTTGGCGGTTCAGTCCTGTCTGTCTTGTCACAATTCCTCACTGCTTGATCCCAGTATGTTGTTGTGGATGGTGTGCGGAGTGAAAGAGTTGAATTAGTGTCTGGGGTGCCCCAAGGTAGTGTCTTAGGACCGTTGTTGTTCCTACTGTATACCTCTGAACTCTTTAACATCTTGGAGAATGACCTGTATGGTTATGCAGATGACTCCACTCTCATTGCTGTTGTGCCGACCCCTGGTGCCAGGATTTCTGTTGCTCAGTCATTGGATCGTGACCTGGATAGGATTAGTGTTTAGTTCAGGTTGTGGGGTATGAGGTTGAATGCTGGCAAGACTAGGACAATGGTCGTCTCTAGGTCTCACACGGTGTGTCCTTTATCGCCACCCTTGATTCTTGATGGGATTGTATTGGAGGGTCTGAGAATTTGGTTATTCTGGGAGTTACATTTGATGCCAAGCTGACTTCTGAGAGGCATGTTCGGTCAACCTCAAGTTCCGTCTTACAGAAGTTGGGTATAATGCGTAGAGCTTGGTATGTGTTCGGAGATCACTCATTGTTACTGCGGTGTTACAACTCCTTTGTGTTGCCTCTGTTGGAATACTGTTCTCCAGTGTGGTGTTCAGCAGCTGACTGCCATCTCAAGTTGCTGGATAGGATTGTTTCCAATGCTAATTTTCTTACTGGCAATTTACTTGATTGTAATCTGAGTGACCGTCGTTCTGTTGCATCATTGTGCATGCTCTTCAAGATCAGAAGTAATGTGCTGCATCCTCTTAACTCGTCTCTGCCACCTCTGTATGTTCCAGCTCGTGTCACTCGTGGTGCATTGGACTCCCATAGGTTTGCTCTGGACCCTGGGTTTGCTTACATATTGCCGCACTGTAAAACCTGTCTGTACAGTCGATCGTTTGTCCCCAGGTCGGTGTGTCTGTGGAATGGCCTTGATGAATCTGTCTTTGATGGTGTAGAACTGGCTGGCTTCAAGAGTTGGGCTAATATGTTTTTATTAATTAAGCTAACTGCTCATCTTTCTTTCTCTAAGCTGTCTTCTTTTCTTCAGGTTGGATTCATGGGGCTGGGGTCCTCGAAATGATAGAATGCTTGCATTCTCTCCCAGCTTTTTGTCTCTGGTCTATTTTAATAATAATAATAATAATAATAATAATATAACTGAAAGAGCAATAAATATTTTCTTACTGGCAGACATAACTGAAATAAGTATGAGGTGATAATGATATTACTTTGACACGGTTTTCAATGTTTGCTAAATGCATAAAATTATATAACAATAGATAATATGCAACATCACGGCTTTATACCAAACCTGATAATGTGTGTGTGTGTGTGTGTACTGAGAAGCAAGATTGATTGATTGATTAATTGATATTAGGCGCCGCAACAGTGAGGTCATATAGCGCCAGAAAAGGTGATAGAGAGGTGAGACGACAAGCAGGAAAGAAATTGAAAGAAATGAGGGACAGTTGAAGAACTAAAAGCTAGTGGCTGTGGCCGAAGGGGCGCCAAAACACTTATAGTATTGCCCACATCATTAATGCAGGCAATACCCTCCTACGGGGCTGAAAAGCAAGAGAAAGAGAGAAAGATATACGAGATACTAGACTGATAGTGTGTGTGTGTGTGTGTGTGTGTGTATACTGAATAGGAAGAGAGAGAGAGAAAAACGAGGTGCTAGAGTGATAGTGTGTGTGTGTGTGTGTACTGAGAGAGAGAGAAAAACGAGGTGCTAGAGTGATAGTGTGTGTGTGTGTGTGTACTGAGAGAGAGAGAAAAACGAGGTGCTAGAGTGATAGTGTGTGTGTGTGTGTGTACTGAGAGAGAGAGAAAAACGAGGTGCTAGAGTGATAGTGTGTGTGTGTGTGTGTACTGAGAGAGAGAGAAAAACGAGGTGCTAGAGTGATAGTGTGTGTGTGTGTGTGTACTGAGAGAGAGAGAAAAACGAGGTGCTAGAGTGATAGTGTGTGTGTGTGTGTGTACTGAGAGAGAGAAAAAAACGAGGTGCTAGAGTGATAGTGTGTGTGTGTGTGTGTACTGAGAGAGAGAGAGAGAGAGAGAGAGAGAGAGAGAGAGAGAGAGAGAGAGAGAGAGAGAGAGAGAGAGAGAACAGGTTGCTTGTGGTCTGTAATGAGAGATGAAGTAAGCTATGTTTGATGTCCAAGTGTGTAGTCACGTGTGTCTACAAAAATGAATATATGTAAATAAATTTTGTATTACTTACTTGGGGGATAACACATTACTAATATGATAATAAATGTATTAAAATGGCTATAATGTTGTATTAGCACATGTGACTCCTCTTCAAAAAAAAAAAAAAAAAAAAAAAAAAAAAAAAACTCTCTCCCCCTTTCTTCGACCCGAATATGGAAGATGAAGCTTTGCCGATTCGAAATATTGTCTTGTATATGCACATGAGCTCACACAAGCGAAGCGCTGTTGCCACGTTAGCCAAGCCAAGTGAGGTGGTGGTCCAGGTGGAAGTCTTGTAGAGTGTACAGTCGGCGGCAGAAGTCCTGTCGCCTCACCTGCTTCACCGAGATGCACAGTGTTCATGGACTCGAGAAATACGCATGTTTTCTACACTTAATAATCTCGAGTCTATGAATACCGCATGCCTCAGTGAAGCAAGTGAGGCGACAGGACTTTTGCCGCCGACTGTACAGTACGACACATTTTCTTTTCCTCCACTTGTGCTACACCTCATACTCACCCTGCACCCACGCCAATATTTTCTCCACCCATACGTAATACCCTCTCACAACACCATTCCACATACATTCCATTACCACCACCAATCTGTCTCCACACGACATTCAACTTCCACTAACCTCTCGCCACACGCCGCTCCACACGCACACGCACATACACCCAAGCTCGTAAATTCGCGACCACGTCCCCAAATGTATATGTCATCTGAGCTGGTAACACTGGATGGGGAAGGTGTCATTGTTGGTGAAAGATTATATCATGTCCCTCTACTATGTTCCACCTACTCTGATTCCTCCCCAAATATATGTTACCAGTTCAAATGGCATAAACATCTAAGTACGTGGTCGCGAATTTACGAGCTTGGGTGTACGTAATTTTGTTCCCCTCCACCTGAACACTACTCAGCCCGCTCCACACACACCTCGCCACTTTTCTCCACATTCACCCACCACATTTTTGCACCCATATTCCACCTACACTTCACTCACATCACAACCCGAGTCTCCACTCCACACACTCCATGCCAGCTACCTTCTCCACAACAGGTGCTACCACCACCACCACCACCACGTCAACAACCTTGGCAGGACCCCCACATATGTTCCTGCCACCAGCGGTTCGGGTACCAGGCAAGCAACTCTCGCCCACCGTGTCGCCGAGCCGCCCCTACAGGTCTTGCCTCTACCAGATGGAACCAGGGAAACGAGTAGGGTGGTGCCAACACGGTGCCTCCATCGCTACCACCTGCCCCTCAGCCACATCCCCTACTTACTTACCCTCCCACCCACCACTTACATGCCTCACGTACACATATGTAAAACACACCATTTCTTCCCTTTAATATTATTTACTAGCGGAGGTACCTGGCGTTGCTGGGAAAGATGCCTATATAAATAGGACTAAGGACACATATTATAGTTTAGCAAGCAACTTTATTAAATTATTATCTTAGTGAGAGATGTTTTCATTGATATACAGTCAGGACCATTATAACAGTTATACGTAAACTTTTATTTAAAAACATTCTGAGACATGTCATGACCATGTCATGGTGTCATGCATATGGGTGTCATGTCCAGGCTATTCAACCATGACATCAGTCATGGGCCTGGCCCAGGCATTGGGTAACGGAAAATTTCAGTTCTAACTTCTGTTCGAGCGGTACATTTGGCGCGATTTTAGTAAGTTTATAGTAAGTTTTACGGAACCCAAGATGTCCACTGTAACCATCATGAGCTAGCTTTAATACATCTGAGTGTACTGAACTAGGTAACACAATCTGATGGGTTTCTGACCAACAATAATTGGCTGATAGAGTTGGAGGCCGATATGCACTCATGAGTACACCTTGATCATACTAGAAGGCAGGTAGGATGTCTTCATCCTTTTTGTCTGGAGCAGCATGTCGCTCTGCAGCTAAAGAAAGGTCAGTTTCCTGTGCCTGTATCAAATCTACTTTAGAGATAATATCAAAAGGAGGCATGGAAAGTGAAGGAGACTGACATTGCTTCTGAGAGGCTTGTTGGACCTGAAAACGAGTCAACACGTAGGAGGGAAAAACATCAGAAGGTTCAGAAGGGAATACAGGTAAAGACTTTTCTACAGTTAGAACATTAGGTACAACAAGTATACCTGCTATGTCATTACCAAGCAATAAATGAATTCCTTCAACAGAGAGGTTTCCTTCCTGTACTGCCACTTTGACACACGAGGCGACAAGGGAACATTTAAGATAAATATGGGCCACGGGGTATGAAGTCTGAGAGGTGAGACTGGAAAATAGTATACAGTATACCTTATCTCCAGTAAAGTTATCTTCTAGATGGGGAAGAACATTACTTAGCAGTATGGACTGAGAAGCCACCGTGTCTCGTAAGACCTTAATAGGATAGGTCTGACCCTCCTTTGTCAAAGCCACTTCACCATCAAAAATAAAGTAATCAAACAACTGTTTTGACTGGACAACACTACTATTAGAAGCTACAGGATTTGATGAGGTAGAGGAACCTGATGCAGTAGAGATGAAACTTTTCCTACTACTTGTACAGTTGAGCAAGTAGAAAGTGCAAGAAATATTTGGCTGTATATGGCAACACCTCCACCTCTACTCAAAGTTCAGCCAATCACGTTCCACCTTACATTGACTATGGGTCCCCAGTTATTCATTCATAAATATACTAAGGCTTACTACAAAGAACTGCCAGATGTTGCCATATACAGCCAAATTTTACTTGCACTTTCTACTTGCTCAGCTGTACATTTAGGGTGTTTACAAAAAGCAATAGTATAGCCTGGTTTCCTACAGTATGCACATGTTAATTGGCTAGTAGTGAACCCGCTACCCTTCGGCTTATCCTTAGAATCTTTGTACTTGAAATCGTCAGAGGAAGTTTTTACAGAAAGAGTGAGGTCTCCTTCACGCCTCGACCAGATCTGGAGCTTCAAAGCCTGAGCA
The DNA here is from genome assembly GCA_033782935.1 of Petrolisthes cinctipes. Classification (NCBI taxonomy): domain Eukaryota; kingdom Metazoa; phylum Arthropoda; class Malacostraca; order Decapoda; family Porcellanidae; genus Petrolisthes; species Petrolisthes cinctipes. The sequence goes on along the minus strand of JAWQEG010003850.1, from coordinate 36,264 downwards.
TCTGCTAGCTCCGCCACCCTCAATAGTTCCATCTCGCCCCTCTCCTCTATGTATTTCACAATAGGGACGGGTGCTTTTCTTTTAAATTCCTCTAGGACAATGAGATTAATAAGTTCTGAATAGGTGGTGACCGAGAGAGTATTTAGCCATTTGTTTAAAAAATTAAGCTTATCACTTGCAAATTCCACATATGTTTGATGCTTATTCTTGACCAGTTTCCTGAATTTATCTTTGTAAGTCTCTGGGGTTACCACATGGGCATACAGAATCTGTTGCTTGACAAACTCATGGTCATCGGGTCTATCTAGGTAAATGTAAGTACAAAATGATCTACCTGTTTGTTTAGGGGCAATCAGCGACATTCACTCCTCCTTAGGCCACTCGTTTTTAGTTGCTAATCGATCGAAAAGGCTAAATGAACCCACAATATCACCTTAATCAAAAGCAGGTATCATTACAGTTACACTAGACATGTTAAAGGACAGTTCCTTTTCCTCCACTCTGCTTCCTTCTCTACCTTGTTCTCTACCCACTGATAACTTTTCCCTTTCAAGTTCTAGTTTTTCTCTTTCAAGTTAAAATTTCTCCCATTCGAGCTAGTGTTACATCTCTACCCGGAGCTTTTCAACTTCTACCGGGGTAAACTGAGAAATTTCAGGTTTGTTATTACTCTTACCAGCCGGTGTTTTAGCAGACTGAGTTGGAGGGATAGTGGCAAGGTTAAAAGGGACTTATTCCTCATCTTCAGTGTCGGGTAGAGCAGGGGTGTCCATAATTCCCTGCTTAACTAAATATTTTACAACAAAATCCTTAATTACCGACTTAGTGAGTTTACTTGGGTGATCAGGTAAAGGGTTCTGACAATTTTAATCCACTCTTTCTTCCTAAACATATTTATGTATTCAGGGAGTTTTTTTTTTTTTTTTTTTTTTTTCCTTGCGCCATGACATCAATCAATAGGCAGACAACAATACATAAGAGTAGGCAGGACCCATGAAAATCCAATGACTACACACACACACACACACACACATACATACATCACGAAAACATAACAGAATGAAACACAAGAATACAGACAAATATTTACATTATGACCAACTTAAATCCACCAAAACGAGGGTGGCGTACCAGAAGTTCTTCCAAAACCTGGTGGTTCAGTCAGGGGAGGGGTTAGCAAGGAAAGATTCTACACCATAGCCCTTACCCTTCATGATTAAAAATATACCAGATGGATAACCATGATTAAATATGACAATAAATGAAGAGAGTTAGTTTGGCATGTACGCGGCGGCTTGATTGAAACACGACCCAATGTCTATGTTTACCATTACCATAATTATGCTCTCAAGGTGTTAATCAATACGTTTAGTAGGGCGATACACTGTATAAATGAACGTATATAAAATGTTTGGGTAGGACAATTCCAAACGATAGGCGTCTATTCTTTCACACAAAAAGAAGGATTCTTGTACAGTGCATGAGGTAGAGAATATACTGTAATACTCTACATGTTAATGATCAACGCCTATGAATACACATTCCTCCCAGAGAAATAATGACTAAACGTACCAATATTAACACTAGTAATGACAGTTGTAGAGGATAAACGCAGTGAACAAATCACACGTCGTTCAAAGAAAGCTCCCTTGAGTGTAGCCATAACACTTAACACTTAAACAAGTAAAGGACACTTTAAGTGTGCTTTATCATCTACCAGGTTTGTACACTGTACAACATACACCTATATCATTTGAAACACAGAGTGGTGAAGGGAGGTTTGCTTACAACTTATTAGGTAGTTTAAAACCGTAGCATCCTGGCAGGGTCGCCATATAATGTTACCCTCAGTTAATCTTTCAGTTCATGCCCGAGACTAGGCACAACATTAAAATAAAATTAGAGTTAGAACGGATAACCAATGTGGTTCACAGAGGATAATAGGGCATGAAGAGAGGAGGGATTTAATATGTATATACAGTTTACAAGCATAAAGACAATGTTACAACCCAATTCCTTACCACATATAGAAATTAACCTAAATAACACATAACCTATTAACAATAACACATAATCTAGGCTACACTGGTTACATAGAGGAGAGAGGCAAGGGTTACTGAACAATAGCTATTTGTGTAGTGATGATAATGACGGAGATAACAGTCACACAGATAAGGAGTATCCGGTAAACAAGACTACCACACACAAAGCTGGTATGTGGCAGGAAAGTACACTGAGGGACACCTGCCCACTGTGTTGTTGTTGTTAATTATTATGCCTTATGCCTATCGACTTCTTAATGGTCATTAAGGCGATATATTTATAGAGTGATTGCTTGTATGTATGTGGAAAAGTGTACGGGTGTGTCAGGGTGTGTGTGTGTGTGTGTCAAGGTGTGTGTGTGTGTGTTAGTGTCTCCTCCTCCTCTGCGTGTTGGATATCAGCAGGAGATTTGTTGTGTTGATTGATTGATTGATTGATATTAGGCGCCGCAACAGCGAGGTCATATAGCACCAGAAAACGGGGATAGAGAGGTGAGACAGCAAGCAGGAAGGAAATAGAAAGAAAAGAGGGACAGTTGAAGAAATAAAAGCTAGTGTCTGGGGCCGAAGGGGTGCCAAAACCGTTAAAGTATTGCCCACATCACTAATGAAGGCAATACCTCCTTACAGAGTGTTGTGTTAATGTTTTGGAGAGTGGACGAGCAGACAGTGTTGCTCTGTTCCTCCAAACCTCCCAAACCTTGAAGACGTCAGGGTCCCGGTAGCGTGAGGTGTACTGGGAGAAGAGGTCAAGGCAAGGAGAGGCAGTCATCCACCACTCTATGGTGACAGTAGGTGGTGGTGGTGGTGGTGGACTGTCTGTTCTTCTCCTCCTCTTCCTCCTCCCCGCTATCTGCCATCCCCATTCATCCTCCAGGTCCATGTTGTCGTCGGTGAAGTCATCTTTGGTGGTGGTGGTGGTGGAGGTGGAGTAGGAACTGGTGTCAGTGTCCTCCTCTGACACAGGGTCTTGTTGGGCAGGCTCAGGTGGTGGTAGTGGCAGTGGTGATTGTGGTGGTGCCTGCCCAACATTACCCCAGTTGCGTGAACAAGGGGAGGCGTGGGGGAGGCGTGGCTGAGTGGATAGAGTGATGGACTGCGAATCGCAAGGACCCTGGTTTGGGTCCACGAGAAAACGTCTGGGATTTTTTCGAGGTGATCTGATGGGTCTAGCTGTTCGTCATCTACCCTGGCTACGCCGACACGTCAAGAAAATACCCCCTACATCGTCGTCAACTCACAACATAGAAGATGCCCGACCATATTCCAAGATGACATGAGTGATGGTGTAGCTGCTCTCCCCTGATAGTGACGTGTATAAATAAGGTGTCGTCATCTAATGGGGCAGAAGAGAAGCAACTGTACCAACATCACCACGAAGCTCCACTGTCTCATCTAGTGCGACACCCAATAATCTCGGGGCCTCGCAAGAGTCACGGGCTACTGACAGCCTACAGTCCCGAGGTTGAGGTATAGAGGTAAAAAAAAAAAAAAAAAAAAAAAAAACATCAATCGGCGACAGGGGTGGGCCGTAGGCGGGGTTATTGGCGCATCAGCTTTGCACTTTTTCCATCGTGCCAGCTTGCTGCCTCATTTCTTAGTGGTGGTGGTGGGTGGTTGAAGATCAGGAGCAATGGCGATTGGTGGTAAGCCATTTCTCCTGAAGATGTCCAGGAGGAGGTCAGAGAGACGACCTAGCCCTTCTGCAGCTAAGGCAACAGCAATCTTGGTGCAGACGGTGACGATGTCTGCCTGCTGCTGCCGTCGCTGCAGTGGTTGGGCGTCAGCCGTCCTCCTCCCACGGGCATGGAGTGAGCCTAGGACCTGCCCACCATCAGGTCCCGCTACGTTGGTAGCCTCCACGCCCTTCCTCCCTTCCTCCAAAGTGAAGGACACCTCCTCATCGTCCCCCAGTGATGGTGATGAGGTGGTGGCAGCAGAGAGAAGGATGCCCCTCCTGTGGAAGAAATAATCTCGCAAGTCAGAGGTTATGTAGCCATAGCCCTCCAAATGGTTAAACCACTTCACCCTGCCAACAAGATGGTCGGCAGGGGAAGGGGTGTGGTCGCCAGTAGGTGTTGACGGGGCCATGGCTGGATGTAGACCCCCCCCCCCCCTCACCGTTTTATTCAAAAGAAAATTTAGGTCTTTATGCCTATCGACTCATGGTGTTGGTCCTTAAGGCAGTCAGTCTTGTTACATCAACACATCTTCCCCCAGCCTACAAGGTTGCTATCCTTATTTTTACAGCTGGGTACCTACCTGAACAGGGACATAGGGGGCTGGGAAAATTGTTCAACAATCCCACTGACCCGGGAATCGAACCCGGGACCTCTCGCGTGCTGGGCGAGTGTGCTAACCATTACACCATCAGCACCCCCCATTTTTTATTCAGCGAGACATGCAGACATATATAGGTATAACAATATCATAGAGTAGCAATAAAAACCAATTAGAGAGCAGCGAGACGTTTGATGGGTCTCTTGATTCTGTAGCATGGTAAGGTGGTGCATGATCAAGATATGACCAATCAGGAAGCAACAAGCCATGGTGTGATGGGTCTCTGATTCTGTACACATGGTAAGGTGGTGCCGGTTTACAAATCCCACATTCTGACCAATCAGCAATGAAGGCTGATGCTTGTAGTGGATATATGATTCTAGCTGCCACAAGGCGGAGGTAAAGGAGACACAAAGAGGTGATGAACTGCCCACCTCTCCCAAGAAGAAAAGAAAACCAAGGAAGAAGAAGAAGAATACAAACAACCCTGCTGCCCTCCCACCACCACCACCACAGGAGGAAGTGGCGATTGAGAGGAGCCTAAATGGGGAGGAGGTAGTCCAGCTGACCCAGAACATGCTGGCAGACGTCATTAGGAAGGTTCTAGCCTCCCTCAGTATCAAGAGAATTGCAGAAGAGGTATCTACTGCCATCCAGAACGTGCTGGTACCACAACAGGAATGCCCAACAGGCAAATGCCCATGCCCCTGAAGAACACTGCACACCTGTCAAACCAGAAAAAAAGGAGGCACCTAGAAGGGCACTGGCCTTCCCATCTCGTCCCAGTCAAAGACCATGCGCGGATGAAGAAACAGATTCTGAGTCAGATGTCACAGTATGCTGAGGATCCTACAGTGGAACATCTGTGGACTCCGTGGAAACATCAACTCCCTAAAAGAAGCTGTTGTCAAGGAAGAGATCGATGTAGTCCACCTTCAGGAGACCCTCACTACCGACGAGACAACACCCAAACTCCAAGGATTTGAACACTACACACTACCACATAGTGATGAGCGAAGAGGTCTGACCACATACATTAAGAGAAGCATCCCTCAGGAACTCCTCGAACAGCCAACACCTTGCGGGGAAGGAGTGGAAGTCCTGGCCATCAAGATCCACACAGGATCCACAGACCTCCAAGTATACAACATATACAGAAGCCAAAAGTGGGAGCTGGATCTCTCTGAGCTCTTCAGCATACCACACTCCCTGCTGATTGGGGGTGATCTCAACACCCACCACAGCTTTCTTGGCTCACAACATAACAATGATGTGGGGCGACACCTGGCCATGGTGATGGAGGAAACAAACAACATCTGTCTCCTCAACTCTGGTGTTCCCACACATCAAGCAGGAGGCAGGCTTGACCTGACCTTTGTATCTAGAGACCTTGGCCACTGCTCGAAATGGTGGATCCACCCTACCCTCACCAGTGACCACTATGCCATCAGGATAAGCCTGGAATTAAGAACCAGATCTTATGTTCCCAGACCACTCCCAGGATGGGAGTTCGAGAGCCACCTAAAAGGTTGGCACAACAAAAACAAAATGGGAGGAGACCTTGACGCCAATCTCACAGCATTCACTAATGCAGTTAACAAGGCAGCTGAGAAATCCATCCCAAGAAAGAGGACCGGTGCCAGACACCGGGACTACTGGTTCTACTGTGACGAAATTAGGGAACAGAACAGGAGAATCGACAAACACAGAAAACTTCACAGGAAAACCCCACTGCTGAATCACTATCTCTATTAAGGGAGGTGATATGGCCCGCCAAGGAAATCTCGAGAAGAGTGAAAGCAGAGAAATGGTATGAGTGGTGCTCGACCATTGACGAACACAGAAAACTGAGAGAGATATGGAGAAACATCAATATAGCTACAGGCAGGATGGCAACTCGTCCGCCTGCATGTCTCGACCCCCTCGAAGATGCTGAAAGGCTTAATAGCAACTTTGCAGCAAGGGCAGCAACAACTAATATCCTGATGGAAATACAGGACCGCCTGCAACAGCTCCGTGACACGAGACAAGAGAAAATAGATGAAGCAGTCCTCGAGCGAGACGAGACTGACGGACCGTTCACGCTGGATGGACTCTTAAGAGCCAGGAAGAAGAGCAAAGACATGGCCCCCGGAAATGATGGCATAACGTACTCAATTATTTCCGGACTGGGTACTGGGGGTCACGCGGCCCTCCTAACCATCATGAATGAGTCATGGGGTGTAGGAAGATTGCCCCTGGCTTGGAAAAAGGCAGATATTCTACCCATTCCAAAGCCCAAAGAGAAGGGCAAGTACTGACCAATAGCTCTGATGAGCTGTCTCTGTAAAACCATGGAGAGGATGGTGCTCAACCGACTCTTGTAGAAGCTGGGTCCGTGGTATCCACATCTCTTTGGCTTTGTCAAGAGAACTGGGACCACAACTGCCATTGCATCTCTACTGAGCACGGTAAAGGACCGAAAGGCCATTGTCGTGTTTCTCGATCTAGAAAAAGCCTTCGAACTAGCCAACTCTCATGCCATATTAGAAGCACTGGCAGAAAGGGGAGTTAGAGGCCGAATGCTCACATGGGTACAGGACTACCTCTCGGACCGCACCGCCAGGGTCAAGTATCAAGGTCGAGTATCGACTTACCAGTCCCTAGAAAACGGAACTCCACAGGGAGGGGTCTTAAGCCCAACCCTCTTCAATATTCTTATGGAAGAGCTAGTGCAACTCCAGTTGCCAGCTGGTGTCAAACTGATCAGCTATGCTGATGGTCTGGCACTTCTGATTTGGGGGCGAAATATGGAAAGAGCTCAGAAAAGTCTCGCCCTGATTGAGGGGCAATGCAAAAACCTGGGTTTGAAAATCTCCAGAGAGAAATCAAAGGCAATGTTCATCAGGGGGAGAACTCCTCAAGAGCATCTGCACATACAGGACACCCGACTTGAATGGGTGTCAACTTACCTGTACCTAGGAGTCTGGATAACACACAGCCTCAGTTGAAAAAGAGAGATAGAGTACCTGCAGGATAGGACTAAATCTCGTCTTGCAGCCTTGAGGGTCCTAGTGTCCTATGACAGCGGCGCCTCAAACAGAACTCTCACAATGTTCTACAAACAAGCCATCCGATCGTTCATCGATTATGCTGCCATAGTGCTTCCAGGTTTACCAAAGATCTTGGCACACAAGCTGGAATGCATCCAGAACAAAGCTCTGAGGACCATATACGGTGCCCCAGTATGGACCAAAACAGAAGTAATGCAACATGAATCTGGTCTGAGTTCTATCCAAGACAGAATCGACTATGTAGTGTCATGTGTGGTAGCTAGAACCAAACATCACTATAGGGATAATCCTTTCCAAAGTGAGGTCATCAAAGAACTGAGAAAGGACAGGCAGAGTGCAAAGAGAGGGACCTGGATCCGAAGTGTGGCAGACACAGTACACAGCCTTCTCAACGTCAAACTTCTCTTGAAGAATGGTACAGACTCACCAGCCCGTGAGTACCATGTGCCACCACCGTGGACCACACCAGCCATTAAAACAGAGATAGTTCGGCTTCCGAGAGGCAAGAAAGACCTCAGCGAAAATGAACCCCTCCAGCATGCCAACAGAGTGATGGGCAGCATGGATAACGAAGACACAGCCATCTACTACACTGACGGCTCCGTGGACCTGGAGAGTGGCAGGGCGGGTGCCACTTTTGTCCTTGGCAACAATGTCTTTGGTTGGAGGACCTCTGACCACTGCAGCTCCACTCAGACTGAGCTTGCAGCAATAGCCCAGGCTATGAGGCATGCGGAGAGAAGGGCAGAGAAGCACATCCTCATCTACTCAGATTCAATGACTGCACTGCAGAACCTCAGGAAATACATCCCGGAAGACAATGTCCAACTGACGACCCATGTACTTGCCACGACACAAAGGATACAAGGACAAGGGAGGCACATCACAATCTGTTGGATCCCAAGTCATGTTGGAGTGGATGGAAATGAGAGGACTGACAAAGGAGCCAAATTGGCAGCCAGAGGACCTACTCCGACCTTCAAAATCCCTCCCAGCCTTAAGAAAACCAAGAGCATGGCCATGGCTGCAGTCAAGGATAGAATACTTTCCAGACTTAGAGACGTCTCTGCAACCTTACGTGCTGCCTAGTGGTACATCCTAGCAACAGGATTGATACCCCTCACAACCAAAGTTCCACGCCGAGACTGGACCAACTTACATCGGATCAGGATGGGATACGTAATGATGCGCTACTGCATTTTAAAAGAAGCATCGGAAGAGTGTCAGCACTGTGGAAACAGGACTGAAGAGCCACTCATTCACTACCTTCTGGAGTGCCCAAGCACAGCCAGCTTAAGAAGGAGACCCCGAGTGCAGACCGGCGAAGACCAAGTCACCACAGGAGCAAATCAAGTGCGCCTCCTCATGGATGACATCGTAAGGAGAGTTGGCTTCATGAGGGGATGTGCCCCTCCGCGGTAAACATACACTTACTGCACCAAGAGCTCAAGGCACCTCTCCTACTACCAGCCTGTGATGGGTGTAGGTCACTGAAAGTCTCACTCAGCAATGCCACTGCTCGGTTAAACCACATGGTTTGCTGGTGAGAGGCACTCCCTCATGGAAAAAGCAGTGGACAAGCAGAGCCTAGGGCTGTTTGTGTACTTCCTTCCTCAAGTCTGGGTCCTACGATGGCTCTCGCCCTACCCTCCAAACCTAAACTGCAAACACTATACACAATACAAATACATGCAGCACCCTGAGTTAACGGTACAACTCCTACTAGCAGTTTGTAGGTCACTGAGGTTCTCAGTCAAAAGTGTAATGCTCGGGAATGATGTCTTCATGTGGCATATTTTGTTTAAATTTGTTTAGTACCACTTGGCACCAGAGACTAGAGGCAGTTAACTGAACTGCAATGGACAAGTGGAGCCTAGGGCTATTTGTGTGCTTCCTTCCTCAAGTCTGGGTCGTATGATGGCTCTCACCCCACCCCACAAACCTAAACTGCAACACACACATTTTACACACACTACAACGAACGCCAACATCCACACAATCAAGCACACTATACTAATCATAATTATTCTTCCAGGGCTTTAACCTTAGGGAAACAGGGCTGAAACTCCTGTAACCCCCTACTTCCTTCAAATCCTCACCCCTCTTCTCTTGCACTTTATCAAACCCACTCGTCAACGATACCCTCGCCCTCACACACATTACTGGATTATTTCAGCAAAGTGAATATCCAAAAACTCTTCCTCCAACTACACTCCGTTCCAACTTTGACATAAAAGCTCAAAGTCTTTACCTTAAATCTTTACTACACACTCTCACCCAATCACTCATTATATCAATCTATAGAAACTCTGCTTTTCCATCAGAGTTCAACCTCTTACCTCATCAACTAGACTCCGTTCCAGACCTTACTCCAACTTTTACTAAACCACTCAGACTATCCCCTACTCTCCAAGACTTTTTGATATCCTGCATTTCCACCAGGATTCAACATTCTTCACTACTGATTTGGAGGGGGGATTGGCGGTGGTTTGGTAGTTGTAGTGTGCTTCCCCTTCACAGCGGTTCTTTCTGGAGGTCTTAAAGTAGCATGACTATAAACAACACAATGTGGTTAACCAAGCTGGCATCCGACCCTAAATAGGGTCAGGTGTTGATGTGGAAACCAGACTGTTGGGCCCGCCAACACAGGCATAAGGCCCAGGCAGAGGTAATTTCCCCTGCAATAAAAAACAACAACAACAAGGCGGAGTGTACCAGCCACCCCGGGGTGGTTGAACAAGTGGTAGTACTGGAATACTGTCTTCCTGAATTGCGTGGGGATGTAAGGGCATGGGATGCCAAAGGAGATGTCACACCAGAGCTTGGTGATAGAGTCAGAAGCTGTCAGGTACTCCAGGCGTAGTCCTGTGACGCCTGTGAGGAACGCTTGTAGGTGCATGTCACTCTGTTGAGCCGTGGCTAGTGCAGGGAAGTCCAGAGGAGAAATGTGTTGGATGCTGGAGATGGATGGTTGTGCTGGCAGTGATCGGGAGAAGGTGTCTACTATTTTTTTTTCCTATACTGTAGACTATCAGTAGCCCATGACTTCTGCGAGGCCTAGAGATTACTGGGTGTCACTATCAGGAGAGAGCAGCTACACCGTCACTCACAGCATCTTAGAATATGGTCGGGCATCTATGTAGGGGGGTATTTTCTTGTCGGCGTAGCCAGGATAATTGACGAACAGCTGGACCCAGTTCACCTCTGAAAATTCCCAGACGTTTTCTCGTGGATTCGAACTCGGGTTCTTGACATTCTCAGTCTGTCTCTTTATCCACTCCTCCACCGCCTTCTTTAGTCCTTTGAGTAAGTTGTGGAGAGGTGCGAGAACGGAGGCAGCGTGAGGAAAAAAGCGATGGTAATTATTCACCACCCCCAGAAATTCCCTGACTTTCCTGGCAGTAGTTGGTAGGGGGAATTCCCTCACTGCCTCTACTTTCTGCGGCAGCAGAGTGATGCCATTGGGGGTGACGCGGTGACCGAGGAAGTCAAAGTGATCAGCCCCGGTGACTCACTTGGAGGGGTGAATATTTAGTCCATACTGGTGCAGGTGGGAGAAGAGTTCCCTCAGGTGCTGCTGTTGTACATGGGTGTGTGACGCAACCAGGATGTCGTCAATGTACACCACAGTGTACTCTAACCCTCGCAGCACCTTACCCATGACCCTCTGGAACGTCTGTGCAGCGTTACAAAATCCGAAGTTCACGGACGGGAATTCAAATATTCCGAAAGACGTAGTGATGGCGGTCTTCTTTATATCGTCCTCCGCAAAAGGAATCTGGTGGAAGGGACGGACTAGATCTATCTTGGAGAATACCGCACATCCTTGGAGCTTGGAGTAAAATTCCAGGACGTGCGGGATAGGGTACCTGTCAGGGATGGTGGCAGCGTTAAGAGCCCTGTAGTCTTCGCATGCCCTCCACTCTCCTTCTTGCTGCTTGGGGACCATGTGCAGTGGAAACGCCCAAGCGCTGTCGGAAGGTCTGGCCACGCCCTGCTTGATCATGACCTGGAACTCCCTCTTGGCTACCTCCAGGCATTCAGGGGGCATCCTCCGTGGATTGGCAGCTGACTTGGTTTGATATTGAGGGGCCGTCCGTTGTCCCTCAGGTGTGCCAGCCATGGCAGGCGCCGGTACCTCACGGGTCGTACTGGTCAGGTTCTGGCTACCAACTGAAGCACTAGTGGCGGCGCAGGTGGAGGCAGCAGTGCCATCCCTGGTGACGTCAGACATTGTTTCTCTGATATTTCGGGTTGTTGTTGTTGTTGTTGGTTCAGGTTCGGTGGTAGCTTTGTTGGTGTGTCTTTCTTTATAATTAACTTTGTATGGTGAAAATATGCCATATTTCCTTCGCTCCTGGCTTGCCTTAAACGAGGAAGTTGTGTCTTCTTTATATCCTGCGATGTGGGGCACAAGTCTTCAATAATGTAAATCTGTGTTCCCTGTAGCTTAGAAAGATTTCGGATGACTGCCTCTCTATCACAAAACCTGTTGAAGGTGTCAGTGATGGGGTACTTACCGTTCTGATGGTGGTAGTGTTGTCCTACACGATAAACACACTCTGTTGAAGGTGTCAGTGATGGGGTACTTACCGTTCTGATGGTGGTAGTGTTGTCCTACACGATAAACACACTCTAGCTGGATGCTTGATAGTTGTAAATTTTCTTCAAATATGCGGTTTACTTTCTTGGCTGATTGTTCCCAGATCTCGTTAGGTTCCTCCTCAATTCCCACAAATTGTAGATTATTATGTTTGTTATAATCATCCAGGTAGCCACAGCAATCTTTAATAAGTGCAGCAATAGAATTGGAACCCACCTGCAGGTCTTCAGATAGTGTCTTGATCAGTTGTTTGTTGCCCTCGTCCTCTAACTTCAGCTGTTTCACTTGTTGTTTCAGGGTGTCAATTTCACTTTGAGAAAATTCCCGGCTAGTTCTCAAGTCATGTACGCTCGTGATACATAATTTCTGACCAGAGTGTGAGGAGCAGAAAGCTTGGAAACGCCTGGCATTGCTCATTTCCCCACCCAGTACACCTATAGAGGCTGATGAGTTCGAATGCAGGGTATGTGTGTGTGGTGCCTGCCGTTCGTCTCTGGTCAGGGATTACGTATCACGAGTGTACTATACAGTCGCGTACCACAATCTCTAACCCACCTGAGTCGAAGCCCGAGTTTTGAACTATGAGGTTTCTGGACGACAGTAGACTCAAAGCTTCCTTTGGTTCGAAATGTGTGTGGCCTCATGATGGTTTAGGTGGGCTGTCGTCCAGAAACCGCCTGCTTCTAATCTCGGGCTTCTACTCAGGTGGGCTGGGGATTGTGGTGCGTGACTGTACAGTCGGCGGCAGAAGTCCTGTCGCTTCACTTGCTTCACCGAGGCACGCGATGTTCATAGACTCGAGATTATTAAGTGTAGTTAACGTGCGTATTTCTCGAGTCCATGAACACTGCGTGTCTCGGTGAAGTAGGTGAGGTGACAGGACTTCTGCCGCCGACTGTACTGTAGATTGGAACTACTTAAACTGTTTATCAATTTCTCTCACGAATACCTCCATGACACCGAAGTAAGCTTGAACTTGCAAAACCAATATACTTTTCGGAACAGAAGTATCCATTGTCAGCTGGTTACGTTCTGGCAACAGTGTATCCGTGGCTGATCACGTTCGCGATACATGATACACCTATGGTGTTGGAACATTCCGTTAAGCCAAAGCAGTTCAAGCTAGTTTCATTAGACACAACATCCTTTGAAAAGTGCTGAGTTGCAGCGTGGGGGAATCTTCCATGCTGAGCTACTGATTGCTAGATTCACTCTGTAATTATCTATATGTTAATCTCTATACTATAATCAACTCCATATTGTCATCTCGTATGTAGAGAAAGGGACAATATATATTTACTCACTTTATTCTTATATAAACTCATATCTAACTTATCCATATTTCATATGTAAGCTTAGCATTGTAAATAGCATCATCGCAACCTGTCATCTGAGCAAGGGTGTGGCAGTGTATACCACGAGCGAGGACTACCAGAGAGAGAAGGCGCATTACAAGCCCTGCCCTGAAGACAACAGGTTCACTCCTACCTTATATTAGAGAGACACGAGATGTCTGTATAACCTGTAACTATATCTAATATACTCAGTAAATAGAGACAAGTCCACGAGTTTACTCTAACCCTTGAGTAACTAACTTAGTTCCCCAGGAAGACTAGAGTGGTAGTTCAGAGCAACGGTAAGTTGGCTTGAAACCAGAGGTCTACATCGGCGTAGTAAGTAATACTAGCCCGAGAGTAAGTGAGAGTTCCAGCAGGTGTTTCCGAGAGAAGCTGTTGCTGAGCTTGGACGACCCCACGAGTACATAATGGTGGCAGCGGTAAGGGATACGTAACATTCACAGTGTCCTGTATTAATTCTATATTCCAAACAGAATAATTGTGTACGTGGTGGGCGGCTCGGGCGCTTTCCTCGTTGGTAACACTGACGGAGCGAGAGCGAGCCAGAGCGATACCAGCTGGGGGTTGCCAGCTAATGGTGGCTGCGTAACCTAACCTACTTTAATCAGGCATTTTTCCCTGTGTGCCTTTCCCAGGGAAAAAGAGGAATTGTCTGTTGTGGGTACTCTCATCTGGGAAGGAACAAGGACGGACTTAGGAGGGTGAACCAGAAGAGTGAACGGGAGCTGTGAGAGGAACGACTGGCCAGCGTTTACTCTGGGGGTGTGTGGCATCTACACATTCCTTTACTACGTGTATCTGAGCATCTGTAATCTTCATTCTCCATCGGTTAGTTATTTTATTCTATACACATACACAGTGAACATTAAACACACAATAGTAACATGTTGTTGGGGTATTTTTGTATGCCTATGTAATATTTTATTATATGTTGTGGTGAGTGTATAGGAATTATTTCTACGGGACATGTTTAAGAAATTTAGAACGACAAAGAATATAATCCCAGGGGATTTATCAGAGGATTCAGACAGTAGTAGCAGTGAGGGGGAACTAAACTTTCCACCTACTCCCAATACCACTAATATACATGAGCAGTTAAGGGGACTGAATAGTCCAGTACCAGGGCAGTTAAGAAGTGGATATCAATTTCGTGTAGAGGGAAGTGACGAAATAGAGGAAACACGGGAGAACGTGTTTAAGTTACCGCCAAAAGGGCGAGGAAAGGGTAATAAAAATACTACAGTTGTACAAGCTACAATTCCAATGGCGACTGCAAGCACCAGTGCTGTTGGGGGAGCAGCCCAGGCGACAGGGCAGAATGTCACTAACCCTAGTATAGGCAATTTAGTGGGTAGCGCCCACGGGAATCAGCCAACGAATATTATGAGAGTGTTTACAGGTGAGGATTCAGTACCAAAGTTTGATGGGGATCCAAATAAGAATTATACAATAGAGGAATTTATACGGAGACTTGAGCAGTCTTTCGTGGAGTATAATATTACCGAGGATAGAGGTAAAATAGGATATGCAGACTCGAGAATTGAAGGGGAGTTTGCAAGGCAGTTATTAAACTGTAGTTGTCTGTTGGGGAGGTCGTCAAGGGAACAACAGACGTGGGAGGAGTTTAAAAAAGCATTAATTATAGTGTACCGAAGGTCGGCTCCAGAGGGATGCTCGGCGTGGGCACATAGAATATTCAAGGACTTAGGTTTAAAGGCGTGGACTACATCACTAGAAGTAGCAGTATCAAAGGCGGGTGCTATACGTAAGGATATACAAGATTGTATACAGGACAACAATTGGTCTAAGGATGTTAATGGGGAACAATGGATGAAGGTAGACGACGCCTGTGAGATGTTTGAATATCTCTTGATGTATCTAGGTCTATCAGAGGAGGACCAGAGGAGAGTCCGGAAAAAAAAGTTGGAGCGAGGTAAGGGAATCTGGCATTTAATTAATGAGTTAAAACTGGAAATCAGAGATCCCATGGTTGTTAGACCATTTCGCAACCAAAATGCTACGAAGGTACAGACTTCGGTATTGCAAACGGAGGTAACTGACAGGAGGTCAGAGGGCGAGCCGCAGACAGGCGTAAATGCAGTCGCGGGGCAAAGGAATACAAGGGGTGGAAATTCATCTGTGAGGTACCAGGTAGAATGTTTCCATTGTCGTAAGTGGGGCCATGTAAAGGCCGACTGTCCTCAATTACAGAATAGATCTCAAGGGGATCAATATAGAGGTTCAATGAACAGGGGTCAGGCATACCCTAGAGGCGCAGCCAGGCGGGCGCGTGGAGGACAAGCTAGAGGACGTGGTAGAGCGTACCACTATGCACATCAGGATAATTATCAACAAGGAGGAGGTTATGTACCTCCCGGACAGAGTAAGTGGTGTGAAATCCATAAATGGTCGAATCATATAACGGCAGACTGTGGAGTAATAATACGAGCTATGCATGAGGAAAAATCACGTATGGGGGTCCGGCGATCAGGGTCGGATGAGGCATTATGACACAAGGACGAGAGGAAGAGAATGTCTAGAGATATAGAATTCTCCATAGTGTCGGCAGTCAGTAGAAGTAATCAATTAGCCGTAGGAAATGTAACAATAGGGGGAATTCCGGGGGCACTTTTGATTGATACTGGTGCAGTAGTCAATCTAATATCAAAGGAGACCTATCAAAATATTAGAAAACATCATTCTGAGAGGAGTTATGCATTGCAAGAGCCACAATACCAACTGTGTGGGGTGTCAGGAACTACAGTGGATGTTCTTGGAGTTGTGAGATTACCAGTTCACTTCCGGGGTAGCTCAAGTTTTGCTGCATCATTTTATGTTGTAAGTAAATTTCATCCTATGGCAAGCGGGTTGCTTGGATTGTCAACCATGGCTGAAAGGAAGATTGAGGTGTACCCAGGGGAAGGTTTAATTGTTCATGAAAATGTACCTTATATGTGTATGGCAATCCCGCAACCCAAACACTCAGACAAAGAGGTTAAAACGGTGAGTTATGTAAGGGGCTTTGAAGAGAAGTCAAACCAAAGGGTCATGAAACAAGATAGACTATGCGACACTGCTAGGGTGGAAGTCACGCGTTGGACTGTTGTTACTGCTATTGTACCTGATGCGCACAGACTGCAACCGCAGGAAATGATTCAGTTCAAGGTGTGTTTGAAAGGAGTGAAAGAAGGCGTAGATGTGGTGTGCATGTCTGAAACATGTAAGTTGAAAGGGGTGTCGCTAGAGTCTACTTTGACTACAGTAAAGTCAGGGGGTGAGACTGTGGTGCTGGCTGTAAATAATACAGGAGTAGAGATTGAAGTTAAGCCAGGCAGTCAATTGTGTGATTTTCTCGTATACCATGGTACGGTATTAGAGCCAAAGCATAACCTACCAGTTGTGAGTGTTGTTGGTTGTGTTGGTGCATCTCCTTCGTCAGAATTGAGAAGTCAAGTTAAAACTGGGGGAAACTCAGAAGGGAAGGAAGAGTTGTTACAGTTACTTCAAGGGTATAGGAAGGCTATAGCTCTTGCAGGGGAACCATTAGGTAGTACAGACCTAACTTCACATGTGATTAAGTTAAAGCGAGAAGCGCAACCCAGTTACATAAAATCATATAGGCTTCCCCATTCACAAAGACAGATAGTGGACGATACGGTGAAGGATATGTTAAAACAGAAGGTTATTGAACCTTCGACCTCTCCTTGGAGTAGTCCCATATTTTTGGTTCCAAAGAAGGATGGAACATATAGACCTGTTATTGACTATAGGAGAGTAAATCAGCAGACAGTCCCTGATAAATACCCCATGCCTCATTTGAATGACCTGTTGCAGGCTATAGGTGAGGGAAATAAGGTGTTTTCTACCTTGGATTTGCTGTCAGGATATTGGCAGGTGCCAGTTCACGAGCGGTCTCGTGACATCACGGCTTTTTCCACTCATCAGGGTCATTATCAGTTTCGCAGGATGCCATTTGGGCTCTGCAATGCCCCTACGACTTTCCAAAGACTAGTGAACAATGTATTGGCGGGGTTAATTGGGAAAGATGCATTAGTATACCTAGATGACATAATTATTTTCTCAAAGGATGTGCCTACGCACTTGGAGAAATTAAGAAAGGTATTGGAACGTTTAGCATCAGCGGGTTTGAAGCTAAAACTTAGTAAGTGTGAATTCTTGAAACAAAAGATTAAGTATTTGGGGCATGAAGTAGACGAGTCAGGTATACATGTGAATCAGGATAAGATAAAGGCTATCTTAAAGTTTCCAACACCGACCAAGGCAGATCATGTACGATCTTTTCTGGGACTAGCGGGTTACTACAGGAGTTTTGTGTATCAGTTTTCTAGCAAGGCAGCACCTTTGATTAAACTGTTGAAACAGACAAATAAGTTTGAATGGGGTCAACCACAAGAAGAGGCATTTAGTATATTAAAGGAGGCTCTGACGCAACCACCTGTTTTGGCTTTCCCAGATTTCAAGAAACCGTTTATTTTACATACAGATGCATCGGGGGTTGGACTTGGGGCAGTATTGGCACAAGAAGATGAGGGGGGAAAGTTAAAACCCATTGGCTACGCAAGTAAGGCGTTAAATGATACAGAGAAGAAATATAGTGTTACACATCAGGAGGCATATGCCATAGTGTGGGCTTTGAAACATTTTCGTCCTATTATTTTTGGTTACTCTATTACAGTTTGTACTGATCATCGCCCATGTCTCGAGTTGTTCAAGGGGAAGAATATGACTGGGAAGTTAGCACGATGGCATTTGACTATTCTGGAGTTCAACCCTACTTTCAATTTTGTACCTGGTAAGATTAATGTAGTTGCAGATGCATTAAGTCGACAGACTGTGAACTCTGTAACCACATTGAGTACAATATCCCCACAGAAGTTAAAGACAAAGTAAAGGGAAGATCCTATGTGGAAGAGGGTAATTTATGGTCTAGAGTCAGGGGAAGAGGTAGAAGTTCCAGGTCTACCGCTAAGAACAACAGAGTTTATCCTGAGGGATAATGTTCTTCATAAGGTAACTGTAGTTGAAGGGAAAGAAACATACAGAATAGTAGTGCCAGGGTCTCTGATAGAAACAGTATTAAGGCTTCTTCATGATGCACCGCAAGCAGGTCATAAAGGGAGGGACGCTTGTCTAGAAGAAGCTAGGTCGAGGTATTTCTGGTTGAAAATGCGTAAGGACATAGAAAACCATATAAAGAAATGTGTATCGTGTGCGAGGAACAAGGGAACTACGGGACCACCCGCTCCTCTGCAAACATTTCCAAGTCCTGCTAAACCTTGGGATGTGGTAGCCATAGATGTGTTACAGCTACCTACAAGTTATCAGGGATCAAAGTATCTGTTGACTTGTGTGGATCACTTCAGTAGGTTTGTTGTGTTAGCTCCTCTACAAGATAAATCAGCTCAGTCCATTGCACATGCTTTAGTAAACTCATTGTTTTGTACATACACTATACCCCGTGTGCTGTTGTCAGACAATGGGACAGAATTTAGAAATAGTGTCCTAGAAGAAATCTGCAAGCTCTACAATATTAAGCAGGTGTTCACGGTTGCATACCATCCTCAAAGTAATGGTATGGTGGAGAGAGTAAATAGGAAGATTTTGGAGGTACTTAGACATCTGGCAGGCTCAATTCAAGCAGGCTGGGAAGATTGGTTATGCCAGGTAACCACATGTATAAATAGTTCCATACATTCCTCACTGGGAAAGACACCACATTATATTATATATGGTGAGGATAAGGTCCTACCATATGATATATTGGTTGGAAGACCAGGCCCAGTGTATAATGTAGACGACTATGTGAGTGTCCAGGGACACGCTTTTGCAACCATTCACCATGAAGTAAGAAAGCATATGGAAGCCTCACGGGCAGAACATATTGCAAGGCAACATAAGTTTGCAAAGAAAGTAGAAATTGAGGAAGGAGATGTGGTGATGGTGAAGACTCCAGAGAGACAGAGCAAACTATCTCCGAAATTCAAGGGTCCCTACATTGTAAAAAGGGTATTGGGAAATAAATTAATAGTTCAGGATAATATAACAGACGCGGATCTACAGGTACACGTGGATAGAATAAAGAAGGTTCCAAAGGAAACGGTCCAAGTGGGAAAGGAAACAGAGTCTGAACCTGAGCAAAGAATGCATTTGAGATCAGGGAAATATCTGGCAAAAATAATCTAATGTTGATTTTGTTCGCAGACCATCATGAGGACATGGGGAGTGTTCTGCGTGATGTTGGTGGCGGCGTTTGTGAGTTCCAAAGGTTCGACTGACCAAATAAAACCGGGTGCCTTAGTGGGTACTGATGGGAGACTTGAGGTGGTCACGGACGTAATAACAGTAAGACTCAATCTTGGAACTCTGTTGGACCTAAAGACAAGGGTTGATGATTTCCAGCTGAAGTTTCATAACGCAATAGAAATGTCGTCTGCTAAATTAGGTAAATTGATGAACTCGAGTTACCCTCTGGAACGTCAAATAAAGGTACAGTTGGAAGACAGATATTTTCAAATAAAGAATATGATGAAATACTCAGAACAGAATTTACCCAACTTCTCAAGTGAGGTTAGAAAATTAGCTCATAATCAGATTACCAATAGCAGGGCTAAAAGAGGATTATTTGACATTGGAGGGGTAATTGCTAAAACTCTATTTGGAACAGCTACTAGTGACGATGTCGAAGATCTAGGACGCAGACTAGAGATTTTAAACAAGGTGATTGTAGAACAAAATAGGGTCATAGATAGTACGTTTTCCTTGGCAGCTAATGTGGCAGAAGAAGTAAATGGAGTTATTGAAAAGACTAATGAGGTAATTAAGGAATTAGACAGGTTAGCTAAACATTTGGATTTTACAATGTTTGTGTTAAACCTAGATCAATATTTAAGTATTGTGGAAAATTACATAAATGGACTGAATGCTCAAACCAGAAAACTACTCCATAACCTAAGGAATGCAGCGCTAGGTAAGGCCGACGCTGACCTTCTGTCAGTAGTTGATCTGCAAAGGGTGGTTGATGTGGCTAGAATTAAGCATGGTTTGAATCCTTTCTTTGAAGGTGAATCCGTATCTTACTACTATCCACTTTTGGAATCATGCTTAACGACTAAAACTATTCTTATTCACATTCCCACAAAACATCAGGTTCATTTTAACATATGGTCAGTGAAGCCATTTCCTATGAGGTTAGGGGCGGAGATCATGATGTTAAATGTGGATTATGATTATATTATTGCATCTCAGGATCGCTCACTGGTGGTTGCAGTTACCAAGGAACAGCTAGAAGATTGTCATACAGCATATTACCATTTGAAGGTGTGCCCAGCTCTAAATTTTATTTTTACAGGACCCGAGGAATCCCAGTGTGAACTGTCATTAATCCAGGCTGATGCTTCAAGCTCCATTAAACATTGTGAGTACCTGAGACCAAAAAGGAAGTCAGATGTTTATGTAACGTATTTTCAGGGCATTGCATATTATACTTTCACTAAGCCAGCAAGAGCAACTATTATTTGTGAAGATGGCCCTTCAGGAGCAAAACATGTGTCTGAGGTGGGTACGTTTGTAGTTCCACCTGCGTGTTCATTTTTAAGCAATACTAAAACAGTTCTGGCAACGAAGCATCATCTTGGATTGGTCCTAAACAAATCTGTGGAATTTGTGAAAGTCCATCCTCCTCTCCCAGCAAACTTTTCTACTGTTAATATGGATTCTGAGAAAATAAGATTGATGGAATTGTTAAACATGTCTGATGTTCATACTGTAATTGAATCTGCTCTACCTTTCCATCTGCAACGGGTAGCTGTGTACCCTTGGTCCGGAGTGACTAGTTTATTATTCATATTATATTTCATGTTCTCTTGTTACCTGTTCAGGAGTTTGAGGGTTTTGAATGGTGAGATTAAAAAGAAGAAAAACAGAAGATCAAGGAATATAGAGGTCCACCATACACAACCTAGGGAGGATGAATTGTAAGGATAATTTTAAGGACACCTCAACATCTAGGTAGTACACTACACGGTTAGTTGTAGGGATTTAGAATTAAGGAATTGTATGAATGTGTATTACATTTTATTATCCATGTATAATTACTTAATTTAAGGAAGTATTATTAATTACCCATTGTATCATTCACGAGCTCAACGATTTATTTTTCTTTTATGTTAATTCATCCAGTGTATATATTTCATCTTGTATATATTGTATATATATGTTACCATGTCAAGAGTCAATCTAATTATCAGGAAGGCTAAGCATTGTTTAAAGTAAATTTAATATTATTGTGAACTGCAGGGACGCAGTTGTTTTAGCGTGGCCGAGCAATGTATCCGTGGCTGATCACGTTCGCGATACATGATACACCTATGGTGTTGGAACATTCCGTTAAGCCAAAGCAGTTCAAGCTAGTTTCATTAGACACAACATCCTTTGAAAAGTGCTGAGTTGCAGCGTGGGGGAATCTTCCATGCTGAGCTACTGATTGCTAGATTCACTCTGTAATTATCTATATGTTAATCTCTATACTATAATCAACTCCATATTGTCATCTCGTATGTAGAGAAAGGGACAATATATATTTACTCACTTTATTCTTATATAAACTCATATCTAACTTATCCATATTTCATATGTAAGCTTAGCATTGTAAATAGCATCATCGCAACCTGTCATCTGAGCAAGGGTGTGGCAGTGTATACCACGAGCGAGGACTACCAGAGAGAGAAGGCGCATTACAAGCCCTGCCCTGAAGACAACAGGTTCACTCCTACCTTATATTAGAGAGACACGAGATGTCTGTATAACCTGTAACTATATCTAATATACTCAGTAAATAGAGACAAGTCCACGAGTTTACTCTAACCCTTGAGTAACTAACTTAGTTCCCCAGGAAGACTAGAGTGGTAGTTCAGAGCAACGGTAAGTTGGCTTGAAACCAGAGGTCTACATCGGCGTAGTAAGTAATACTAGCCCGAGAGTAAGTGAGAGTTCCAGCAGGTGTTTCCGAGAGAAGCTGTTGCTGAGCTTGGACGACCCCACGAGTACAACAGGCAAGTAGGCTGTATGAGGTGAGGTGGAGAGCAGCAAAAAAACACGTCCACTCGCTATGGTGTCTGAGGAGAGAGAGAGAGAGAGAGAGAGAGAGAGAGAGAGAGAGAGAGAGAGAGAGAGAGAGAGAGAGAGAGAGAGAGAGAGAGAGAGAGAGAGAGAGAGAGAGAGAGAGAGAGAGAGAGAGAGAGAGAGAGAGAGAGAGAGAGAGAGAGAGAGAGAGAGAGAGAGAGAGAGAGAGAGAGAGAGAGAGAGAGAGAGAGAGAGAAGGAAAGGAAGGGCAGTAAACATGAAGGAAGAAAATAATAATAATAATAATAATAATAATAATAATAATAATAATAATTTTTAATATAAACCTTGATTCTGTACTGTAAAATAATAATAATAGCAATAATAATAATGAAATACTTTATTAATCCTTATATTTGAAGAGGTCAATTTCTCTCACACACATACACATACACACACACACACACTCTCTCTCTCTCTCTCTCTCTCTCTCTCTCTCTCTCTCTCTCTCTCTCTCTCTGTATGTGTGTGTGTGTGTGTGTGTGTGTGTGTGTGTGTGTGTGTTCTTACCTATTTGTATCCTTACAGGATTGAGTCAAGCTTGTAATGTACTTTATTTTAAAACCCAATTATCATATTCGTTAAAGTTATGTAAGATTTTGACACACACCACTTCTTCTGGAAATATGCTCCTTTGATCTATTACTCTATTTGGAAAACTATTTTTCTGTACATCTTTATATCCTCTTCTTTTAATTAAGTTCTTACTGTGTCCTCTCATTGTAGGTATTCCTTGTTGACACAAGTTTTCTATATCTATCTTTTCCTTTTCTATGACACATTTGTAATCCATAATTATATCTCTTCTCTTTCGTTTTCTTCCAGTTTAGGTCATTTTAGTTTTTCTGTTATTTCTTCATAACTTAGTTCTCTTAGACTTGGTAACCATCTTGTTGCTGCTCTTTGTACTTTTTCTAATTTGGTGATACGTTTTTTTAAATATGGCTTCCGTACTTCTGCAACATATTGCCAATATTGCCAAGCTTCTATTGCCAATTTGCTTTTTTTCTCACTACTTCAAAAATTAATAACATTACACTTATCTGCATTAAACTCCATCTGCTATTTATTACTCCAGTTAACCATTTTGTCCAAGTCTTCTTGAAACTTGTTACAGCAGTCTTCATTTTTAATTGTTCTTTGTACCTTGGCATAATCAGCAAACATATTCATAAAAGTATCATCTGTAACATTTACTTCTATATCCTTTATATTAATTAAGAACATTATTGGTGCCAATACTGAGCCTTGAGGAACTCCACGTGTGACCTTCAGCCATGAAAAATAGTTCCCTGTTAGTTCTGTTCTCATTTTTCTTCTACTAGATAAACATCTATCCCTTATAGTAGCTTTTCTTTCAAGGTAAATACTATCCACCCAACCTTCTCTCTTCCTTGTTTTTTTTTCTGATATTCTCATATAGGAACTCAGTACGTTTGTTACTTACTAATTCCAAACTAAAATTGTCTCTCTACTATCACCTCATTTTACTCCAAGTGATTAACCCAATTTCTCTCTCTCTCTCTCTCTCTCTCTCTCTCTCTCTCTCCCTCTCTCTCTCTCTCTCCAATGACAAGCCATAAAAATTATGTATCCAGGTCTTGTTGAAGTTACTGTATATATCTTTTAGCAAACCAGTAAACCAATTACAACGTTTATCTTGTAACAGTTACAAACCTTAAAAAAGTATCCTTGTCTTGTTGAGGTTTATAATCTTCTGACATAACAGTTAACCATTTACAAGATTTATAGTGTCAGAGTCACAAGCCATAACAAACTTCCAGGTCTTGTTGATGTATTGAATCCTCTGTATATCAGTGAGCCAGTTACAACACTTAACCTATTACAGTCAGGAACCATAATAAGAATTCAGGTCTTGTTGAAGTCTTAATACATATGACATACCAGTAAACAAATTACAACGTTTATTAGTTACAGGCCATAATAAGAATCCAGGTCTAGTTGAAGTTTTTAATAATCTGTGACACCAGTGAACCAAATACAACAAACCTTATCCCGTCTCATACTTGCTGGCACTCGTCAAATAATTCAACAGGCTATTCGAAGCAGCCCTGGATACTCATTTTGGCTCCAATCTCTCTCTCTCTCTCTCTCTCTCTCTCTCTCTCTCTCTCTCTCTCTCTCTCTCTCTCTCTGTGTGTACTCACTTAGTTGTACTCAGATAGTTGTACTCAGATAGTTGTGTTCTACAGGATATGAGCTGGGCACGGACTGTCCTGTCTCCATGTCTATACTTATCAAGCTTCCCTTTAAATGACTGAATGCTCACTGCTTCTACTATTTCCCTATCCTATCCAATCCACTCATCCACACACCTATACGGAAAACTGTATTTCTTTACATCTTTCCGGCATCTAATCTTTTTCAGCTACTTACCATAGCCTCTACGCTCTCTCTCGTCCTTATTAACCAAAAAGTTCTCTCTATCTGTCCACTCTATTCCTTTCATATAATTATATAACGTTATCAAGTCTCCTCTCGTGGTTGTAGTCATTGTATTCTTATGGGTCCCGCCTACCCGTATGTATTGTTGCCTGCCTGTTGATTGACGCTACGGCGCAATTAATAAGAAAAAAAAAAAAAAAAAAAAAAAGTCTCCTCTCCTCCTCCTTTCCTTCAATGTGGACAACCCCAATCGTTCAAGTCTCTCCTTGTATGGCAAGTCTGTTAAGGTGGTAATTCTTTTTTGGTACATTTTGGTACATTTCCTCCAAAGTATGCTAGGAAACAGGATCAGAAGAGCAAAAATAATGGTGTTCTGTTGCTCGGAATAGTTTGGAGGATTCAGTTGCTCCAGAATTACCAACACCAAACTCCTCCCTTAATCTCTGTGTCATTTTTGTTGCTGCTCTCTGTATCCTCTCCAACTTCTTAATGTGCTTCTTTTTATGTGGGGCCCATGCACACTACTGCTGCATATTCCAACTGAGGTCGAATGATTGACTCTACAGTAACAACTTCTTTACCATCACCACGAACGTCTATATAATGAAAAGCCATTCTCATATATACCACCATTCTGTACTCCGTGCATGTTATTCTGTTAATGTGTTTCTCTGGTGAGAGTGAGTTTTGAATAGTCATCCCCAAATCCTTTTCCTCGGGTGCCGTTTGTATTGCCTACCCACCCATGCTGTAATTTCCTGATGGCCTCCTATTACTATTTCCCATTTCCAATACCTTGCATTTCTTAGCATTAAATTTCATTTCCCAATCCTGGCTCCCCTTGTGAATCTTGTTCAAATCCTCCTATAATTCGTCACAACTCCTTGCATCCTCTATCCTTTTCATTATCTTAGCGTCGTCTGCAAACAGACTTGTATAGCTTTCGACACCTTGCACCATGTCATTAACATATACAACAAACATAATCGGTCCCAACACTGAACCTTGTGGTACTCTCCTTACAACTTCTCTTCATATTGACTTCAGACCCCTGACTACTGTACTCATCTGCCTCCCTACCAAATAATCCTTCATCCATTCCAGTAGCCTTCCCTGTACTTCACCAAAATTTTCCAACTTCCACATCAACCTCCTGTGAGGAACTTTATCAAATGCCTTCTTTAAATCCAGATAAACACAAGCGACCCATCCTTCCCTCTCCTGTACCCCATCAATTACCCTCGAGTAAAAACTCAATAAATTTGTGATGCATGATTTCCCCTTCCTGAATCCTAATTGGGCTTTAGTTATGCTATTTGTACTTTCCAAGTGTTTTACTCATTCATTCCTTATTACACCCTCGCATAGCTTGCACTTGTTATTGACACTGACCTGTAATTTAGAGGATCTTCCTTATTACATTCTTTATATAAAGGCACTATGTGTGCTCTCTTCTACTTCGTTGGAACTTTACCCTCCTGTAGGCTACTCTCTATGATACTGTAGACTGGCAATAATAACTGTTCATTACATTCCTTAATTAAGAATCATCCCGGCAATTCCATCCGGACCTTCCTCTTTTCTTCCATCCAGTAGATTTTCCCTCTCCACCTTTATGTCCCCCAGCATAACCTCCCCTCTGTCCTCTCTATTCCTATCAAACTCACTCTCTTGTAAATACCTCTTGGAATTTCTTCTTCATAACTTCTCAAATATTCTAATCATCTTCACCCTCCATGTTTAGCCTCTTGATTCCAACCTTCTGTTTCATTTTTCCATTTATAAACCTATGTAACAATTTAGGTTCTTTTATACATTTATCCACGATATCTTTTTCATAATTTTTCTCCGCCTCTTTTCTTGCCTCAACATAACTATTTCTTGCCTTTTTAAATGCCTCTCTATTTTTCTGTGTATTCCTCCTCCGCATTCTATTCCAGGCTTCCTCCTTTCTGAATCTTGCTGTCTCACATTGTCCAGTGAACCATTCTTTTTTCTTCAGTTTACTTATCTTATATTTTGATACAGTCACCAGCACTAATAAATATTCAGGTGTGCCTACAATAAGATCTCCATTGGAATTACTTCGTTGGTGAATTTGGTTTGTTCAAAGCTTCAACCAGAGCTGTATACTTATTAGTGCTCGTGACTGTACATACTTAGATTCTCTTTCCGTATATATTTTTCCAAATATATGGTATTTTCTCTGCATACTTCCAGCATCCACCAGCTCCATCCAGTCTGTACCCCAAAATAACTTTCTTTGGTTTCTAAACTCAGTCCTTCCATAATTCAACTTATTCTCCCTATGTGCTTTATCCCTCACATCTACACCTCCCTCTAATATTTTCAACTCAATAAGTACGCTCGCAATCCAAAATATGTATCCAGGCTTCCTTTGAATATCCTGATCGAGTATTAATATAGCGAGCTTAAGCAAATATGAAACAGGATAAGCGTTGTCATTGTTTCACTAGTATGTCAACTGATTCAAAACTTCAACAAGACCTGGGTACAAATTTTGGATTCCGAGTGTTCATCATCACTTTTGTCTAGCAGACTTTTGTATGTGATGTCTGCTATTACATCCGCCTCCCTAGTGAACACCAGATGGAGCATTGATGGCTCGTCTGTTCCTCTATACCTAGTTTTTTCTGTCACCCATTTTGTCATCATATTCTCCACTGTCAGTTCGAGTAATGCCGCTCCCCATGAATCTGGTTTACCCATTGTATCCTTTCTCGTGCTGTTTCATTACTTTGTAGTGTACATACCACATGTTAGTATTAGTAACTCTTCAAATATACCAGGTACTACTCTCATGAATATATTGTTAAAATCAGGAAATACAGCTCTCCACTGATGGAATGTTATCACTCATCCTACCATAGCAAATAAACGGACTAATTACTGCTAAGAAATGCACCCCAAACATCTCACAGTTCTTGCACAGGATATTAAGAGACAACCTTATTTGCACACGCAACATTTTGGTGACCTCCTGAGTGACACATCTCCTGACTAGCAGCCCGCAACCACTGGCTCGCTAGTTATTTTTTGGACAATTCACTTCAGTTGTCTCCTCTCCTTTGCTACTTCTCACTTTCACTGCATCTCTGCCTGCCGCCACAACATTCCTCCTTCCCCTCAGCAATTCTACCCAGCCTGCCTGCCGCTGCCTCCAGCCTGCCACCACCGCCTCCAGCCTGCCACCACTGCCTCCAGCCTGCCTGCCGCTGCCTCTAGCCTGCCACCACCGCCTCCAGCCTGCCTGCCGCCGCCTCCAGCCTGCCTGCTGCCACCTCCAGCCTGCCTGCCGCCGCCTCCAGCCTGCCTGCCGCCGCCTCCAGCCTACCTGCCGCCGCCGTCTCTCTCTCTCACTGCTAACTTAGCATACCTACTTCTTCCTCCACTACTCACCTTACCTACTTCTTCCTCCATTACTCACCTTACCTGAAGCTGCCTATTTCTTCCTCCACTACTCACCTTACCCGACGCTGTCCGTTCCCTACATTTCTAACCTACCTACCTTACCCACAGCCGCCTTTCCCTCCCAACCTCACCCGTTGCAGCCTATCTCTTCTAACCCCACCTGTCGCTGCCTTTTTCCACATTCACCATGTCTGAACCTCAAGACATCTCTGACACCACTCCCACCATCTCTAACTTTCATACTCCCACCTTCTCTTCTCACAACCCTACCCTATGGTTCACCATTCTTGAAGTCAACTTCAGAGCACACCACATCACCTCCAGTCTTAAGAAGTTCAGTGCCGTCACCACCCTTCCGCCTTCTGAAGTCCTCGCCCAACTCTTTGATTCTGTCACAGCCGCCTGCACCAGTGACACTCCCTACGAGGACCATCACCACACGTCTTGAAGCTTCTCTCTCTACTCGACTCCAGGAACTTCTCTCCAAGGAAGAGCTAGGGAATGAAAAACCTACCGACCTCCTCCGACGGATGAAGAAACTCATCAGTACCCACCAGCAGTCCTTCGACACCACCATCCTCACCCACCTCTTCTACCAGCACCTCCCGCAGACCATCCAACACAACTTCATCACAGTTAAAGGCAAGTTACCCCTTGAAGACCTTGCCCTGCTTGCAGATGAGTTCATGGACACCATCCTAAATGACACCACCATCTGCCACATCACCTCATCAAACGAAATCACCCAACTCAAGGACTTCATCTCCAGCCTGGAACCACAAGTAAGTGAGTTGACAATTCAAGTACAACAACAGTCTCGTGCCTGCTCTCCAACTCCACGACGCCACAGGTTTTGCAGCAGAGACTCCCGCAACAACTCCACCAACTCCAACAGTAACGGTATGTGCTTCAATCATAATCGTTTTGGTCAATATGTACACCATTGCCAGCAACCCTGTTCATTTAATTCGGGAAACGACACCAGCAGTCACTAGTGGTCCATAATGCCTGCAAACGGAAGTCCACACTCTTCCAAATCTGAGATCCACTCAACCATAAGTTTTTCTTAGTAGACACAGGCGCCGAGATTAGTGTTCTCTCTGCTACAGCCAGCCAAAGGAGACTACCACCCATCATTTCACTCTTTGCAGCCAACGTTTCCACCATACCAGTCGACACCAACCTTACCCTCAAGGTTGAACTCCATCTACGACGAGCGTTTGAGTGGGCCTTCTACGTCTCTGATGTCTCCCAACCCATACTTGGTGCTGACTTCCTCACACACTACAATCTCTCCATCAACCTCAAGACCCGCAAGTTGTACGATCCACTCACCAGAATATCCGCCAACACTTCGATCGCCAAAGGTTCAAGCACACAGCTGTCTTCAGCTAACAACAGGTATGCATCCTTACTCAAGTCTTACCCCTCTCTTACATAGCCATACTCTGCAGTCACGCCAGCCAAGCACCACGCCCTTCACTACATGGAGACCACTGAAGCCCCCACCTATGTCAAGGCCAGAAGTCTCGCCCCTGAACGGTATAAACTTGCCAAGGCTGAATTCGAGTCCTTCCTCGACTGAGGTATCATCCAAACAAGTTCAAGCAACTGGGCTTCTCCACTCCACATTGTTAACAAGAAGAACGGTGACATCAGACCCTCCGGCAACTACAGAGCACTTAACAGTAAGACTATTATAGACAGATACCCTATCCCTAACATCCAAGATTTATCTTCCCAACTTACTGGCATAACCATCTTTTCTAATCTCGACCTCGTCAAAGCCTTCCACCAATTCCCTGTGAACCCTGATGATATTCCTAAAACAGCCATCATCACCCATTTTGGTTTATTTATATATGTCAGGATGCCCTTTGGTCTCAAGAACTCTGCACAGACCTTCCAGAGATTTATCGACAAAGTACTACGCGGACTGCCCTTCTGCTTCGCCTATGTTAACGTCCTCATCGCCAGCCCCGACGAAAAAACTCACCAGCAACATCTTACACAGGTATTTGAGAGATTCCAAACTTACGGTATACCGGTACAACTTAACACTGCCAAGTCCTCCTTCAGTGTCAACTCTACCCAATTCCTTGGACACACTGTTCCCTCCTCTGGTATCTCTCCCACACCTTCAAGACAGGAAGCCATCCAGCAGTTCCCAAGACCCAAGACTCAATGCGAACTAAAACGCTTCCTGGGAATGCTCAACTACTACAACAGGTTCATCCCACACTGTGCAGCACTCCTTCAGCCTGCAAGAGAGGTCAGTCAATAACACTAACATGGACAGACACTACCGAGCAAGCCTACACCAATGCTACCAACGCCATTGGAGAAGCCACCTCCCACTGCTTCCCTACTCCAGATGCCATCACAGCCATCTGCACTGACGCATCTGACACAGGTATGGGTGCCATCCTACAGCAACACCACGATGATGACTGGAAGCCGCTCGCCTTCTTCTCCAAGAAACTATCTCCAGCGGAATCAAGATACAGTACTTTCGACAGAGAACTTCTCGCCATCTATAAAGCCATCAAACACTTCCGTTACTTCCTTGAAGGTAGGCTTTTTCATGTTTTGACTGATCACAAACCTCTCGCCTCCACATTCAACAACAAGAACTCCTACACACCAAGACAAGTACGCCACACTTCTTACATTTCACAATTACCCACTGACATTCGGTATATCAAAGGTGAAAACGTGCCTGCAGACACCCTCTCACGTTCGCGCAACTCAGCAACCCTCATCAACTACGCCGCTATCACCGCCCATCAAACTGATGACCCAGAGTTGACGCAACTCCCAGCGAACCCCACCCTGCAAATGAAAAAGGTTGACTACCCCGGCACTAATGTTTCTCTCTTCGCAGACTCTTCCACTGGTTCTCTCTGCCCTTATGTTCCTAAGAATCACAGATTCCTCTTCTTCTCCCAACTCCAGTCTCTCCCACCCAGGTATTCGTGCTTCTCAACAGCTCCTAACCTCAAGATTTGTGTGAACTGGAATCAACAAGGATGTAAGAGAGTGGACCCGCTCCTGCCAACACTGCCAAGCCAGTAAAATCAACAAACACACCAAGTCGCCTCCAGCAACCTTCCTACCGCCCTCTGCTAAGTTTGACCACGTTCACATCGACCTGGTAGGTCCCCTTCCTCCCTCTGAAAATTGCAGATGCCTCCTCACCTGTGTGGACCGCTTCACCAGATGGCCAGAAGTGTCACCTCTCACCGTCATCAACACCACCACTGTTGCCAAAGCCTTCATCTCCACCTGGATCTCCCGCTATGGTGTCCCTCTCACCATTATATCTGACAAATGATTATATCACTTAATTCCGTTACTTGAGTGCTCATTTGTTTGACCCTCTACCCTAACCTAACCTAACCTAACCTAACCTAACCTATCCTAACCTAACCTACCCTAACCTATCCTAACCTAACCTAACCTACCCTAACCTAACCTAAGCTAACCTAAGCTAACATATCCTAACCTAACCTAACCTAACCTAAGCTACCGTAACCTAACCTAACCTAACCTACCCTAACCTAAGCTAACCTAACCTAACCTACCCTAACCTAACTTAACCTAACCTAACCTAATCTCATCTATAGCCTGTTCTACGCTAAGCATAATTTAATCTTGGTCTAACCTAACCTATAATGACTTAATCTAACTTCATCCAGCTTAAAACTAACCATCTCTACTTGGTACACACACACACACACACACACACACACACACACACACACACACACACACACTTTAAATACTTAACCAACCAACCAACCACTGCATCATATACACACACACACACACACACACACACACACACACACACACACTTACTTTAAATACTAACCAACCAACCACTGCATCACACACACACACTTTAAATACTAACCAACCAACCACTGCATCACACACACATACTTTAAATACTAACCACACACACACACACACACACACACACACACACACACACTAACTACTAACCAACCACTCATTTGTCCATCTTATTCCTTAATAACACCATTACTTCCTTCATCTCTTGTACCATTTCCTTCCATCTCTTGAAATTCTCCTCAATATTTTATTCCATTTGTGTAACCCTTTTAATTTGAAGTTCATATTCTCTTCCTTTCCCTTTATTATCCCTCCCTTCTTCACCTCTCTCTGTTGTATCATGTGATGTTCCTTTTTGACTAGTATTTCTCCCAGCCATGTTCAGCTAAATTCACTTTCGTCACCGACGCTTTCAGTACTTTTTATTTCTTACTTTAAGGAATCCTGTGTTGTAGTCAGAAAATTGGAGATAAAAAAGTCCTCCAAACATTGCCAGGAAACACCACATAATGGAAGGAGCTTGTTTCGTGGCATGGTCAGAAGGAATCAGAAGCCTCCAATTTTCATACACACACATACACACACACACCTATATGGAAAGAGCTTGTTTGTTTCGTGGCATAGACAGGAGGAATCAGAAGCCTCCAATTTACACACACACACACACACACACACACACACACACCTATATGGAAAGAGCTTGTTTGTTTCGTGGCATAGACAGGAGGAATCAGAAGCCTCCAATTTACACACACACCTATATGGAAAGAGGTTGTTTGTTTCGTGGCATAGACAGGAGGAATCAGAAGCCTCCAATTTACACACACACACACACACACCTATATGGAAAGAGGTTGTTTGTTTCGTGGCATAGACAGGAGAAATCAGACGCCACCAATTTTCCTACATGATCACAGGGTTCTTAATAAACAAAGGAGGACTGATAATAAAACACTGATCTGCAGAAAAAAATTCAAACTTTTTGTTTTTATTAAATCACAGGTTACAATCAAAGCAAATAATTCCAACAAATTATTCCCAGCAATATCAGGCCACAATTATTTTTTACTCTACTGGCATTATTTCCTGGCATACTTTAGGTGAATCAAGGTATTCCAATGTACACTTGAGCTCGTAAATTCTCGACCACGTCCTCAAAATGTTTATGTCATCTGAGCTGGTAACACTGTGTAGGGAAGGTGTCATTATAGGTGAAAGATTGTATTATGTCTCTCTACTATGTTTATGTCATCTGAGCTGGTAACACTGTGTAGGGAAGGTGTCATTATAGGTGAAAGATTGTATTATGTCTCTCTACTATGTTCCACCTACTCTGATTCCTCCCCAAATAAGTGTTACCAGCTCAAATGGCATAAACATCTAAGCACGTTGTCCCAAATAAGTGTTACCAGCTTAAATGGCATAAACATCTAAGCACGTGGTCCCAAATAAATGTTACCAGCTCAAATGGCATAAACATCTAAGTAGATGGTCCCAAATAAATGTTACCAGCTCAAATGACATAAACATCTAAGTACGTGGTCGAAAATTTACGAGCTCGGGTGTACAGACACAATCAAATATCCACCGACACATTCCTTCCATCGTAGTAAATATCTTTGTAATAAAGAACAACACGTCTATGATTTTGCAGCACCTCATAATGATAATAATAATAATAATAATAATAATAATCTTGGTAATAAAGAACAACACGTGTATGATTTTGCAGCACCTCATAATAATAATAATAATAATCTTGGTAATAAAGAACAACACGTGTATGATTTTGCAGCACATAATAATAATAATAATAATAATAATAATAATAATAATAATCTTTGTAATAAAGAACAACACGTGTATGATTTTGCAGCACCTCATAATAATAATAATAATAATCTTGGTAATAAAGAACAACACGTGTATGATTTTGCAGCACCTCATAATAATAATAATTATAATCTTGGTAATAAAGAACAACACGTGTATGATTTTGCAGCACCTCATAATAAAAATAATAATTGAGAGGGCTGAGTTGACATAAGGTGTTGTTGTATGATTATATTTTGATATGATACTGATTAAATTTACATGATGGAAGGAAAGTGTCGTTGGTTATTTGATTGTGGCTGTACACACACACACACAAACACATAATAAAAACAGCAGCATATACAACATCAGTAAGGATCAATAAGCAATAAATTATACACATTCGGTTACATTGAAACATACAGTGGTGGTCAATAAATCATCCATATAAGAGTAACTCACGTCAGATTTTGACAGCTTCCCTCTGTTCCTTAGTTGATAAACTTTCCAATAAATAGGTTAAGTACCATCGTTTAATTTAATACAAGTAGCTATACACTACTTAAAACAATAACACACACACACACACACAGACACACACACATACACACACGTTAAGTACCATCGTTTAATTTAATACAAGCAGCTATACACTACTTAAAACAATAACATTACATGTGAACATGAAAACATTAGACAGCAAATTGTTATAAAGTTACGTATAATATTATGTGGATGATTATTTTTGACCACGACTGTACATAGGGTCGATTCCACAGTGGTTCCTAGTGGTTTGTAAGCATGCGAACGAAAGAATCTTAGCGGTGTAAATTACTTTTTGCTGAATTATTTAATGAATTTGATGAGTAAACTATGCTGTGATCATCATTATCTAACTGTTTGATAGATATTGTGAATGCGGATACTCAGCTTTTGGTAAATAATAATTCCTTACAAGTGTGGTTTGTTAGGAAGCTAACAAACAAATATAACTGTGGAATCGATCCTTTATAGTACTGTCAAAACACAACATTTTCCTTCTTGTAACACAACATTTATAGGACAACTAAGTGTGACATTTTAAACACTAGTATTATGGTCAAAGAAACAAAGTATGATAACTGTCTACTGTGAATTAATTAATTACTTGAAGACAAAACAAGAACATTCTGACACTGTATGGTACCTCTGTTAATTAATTAAGGACCCTGTGATCGTGTATAAAATTGGAGACTTCTGATTCCTCCTGACCATGCCACCAAACAACCTCCTTCCCTATAGGTGTGTGTGTTTCGTGGCAATATTGGAAGGACTAATTTCTCTCCAACTTTTAGACTACATCACTGGATCCCTTAAGGTGGTGTGGGGGTAGGGGACAGGCTTGGGGGGAGGGGGGGTGGACTGGGGGTGGGAGTGGATATAGGAGGACAGGCTTGGGGTGGGTAGAAAGCCTGTCCCCTATTCCCGTACCTCCCTAACCCCCTCCCAAGCCTATCCCCCTACTCCCGCACCCCCCAAAGCCTTTCCCCCTATTCCCGCGCCTCCTTAACCCCCTCCCAAGCCTATCCCCCTACTCCCGCACCCCCCAAAGCCTTTCCCCCTATTCCCGCGCCTCCCTAACCCCCTCCCAAGCCTATCCCCCTACTCCCGCACCCCCCAAAGCCTTTCCCCCTATTCCCGTACCTCCCTAACCCCTTCCCCAGCCTATCCCCCTACTCCCGCACCCCCCAAAGCCTTTCCCCCTATTCCCGCGCCTCCTAACCCCCTCCCAAGCCTATCCCCCTACTCCCGCACCCCCCAAAGCCTTTCCCCCTATTCCCGCGCCTCCTTAAGGGTGAATATTGAATTCAATCTCCCAATATGTTGTGACAGGCAAAGAGGAAAATATATATACACCATTATATCATCCTTATTCTTAACACTGTATATAATTATGATATAGGTTAGGTTAGGTTAGGTTAGGTTAGGTTAGGTTAGGTTAGGTTAGGTTAGGTTAGGTTAGGTTAGGTTAGGTTAGGTTAGGTTAGGTTAGGTTAGGTTAGGTTAGGTTAGGTTAGGTTAGGTTAGGTTAGGTTAGGTTAGGTTAGGTTAGGTTAGGTTAGGTTAGGTTGGGTTGTGTTGGGTTGGGTTGGGTTAGGTTATATGATCCTTATTCTTAACACTGTATATAATTATGATATATGTGTTGTGTTAATATACTATTAAAGAAACCAACCACTACCACTACCAATACTACTACTACTACTAATACTACTACTACTACTACCACCATCACT